>VDFB02108965.1:0-14871 GCA_007258455.2 Sequoia sempervirens
AAATGGTAAATCACTTCTTACTTTAACATGAAAAAAAGATTACATTATATAGAGCTTACAAGAAGCTGTAGATATTAAATGTATCTACCTAACTACTGTTACTGTAGCAACAGTAATGAATTTAACCTAAACTAACATTGACCATTAAAAATATGAGAATAATATATTATTCTAACACATATAACACCACAATGGTTGTTTCAAAGATGCAACTTAACCAAAGTTTACTTTCCCACCCTACAACATTCAATATTACACTTGCTTGCCCTACCCCCATCGTACAACAATGACAGAATGTGTTAACCCTCGCACAAGAAAACACTTACCATTCACCTTCCTGACACATTATGTAGAAAATATGAGCTGCATTGGTTGGAATTAAATATTATAGAGAAACAGACAAATTGTAAAACACTTATTACATGACAAATCCTATTGCGGGTTTTTATGTGGTAACGTGCACCTTAGTAATGACGTTTCACATTGTTGTTTTTTTAGATGAAAGAAATAATATTTAATTGCAATTGCTCCTATGCCAATGGCTATAATGTGAAAGATGCATGGAGATAACTGTAAAAAAATAAACAAAGGATGGAAAGTGTATGTATATGTATATGTATGTATATCTATATGTAAGTGTGTATATATATATGTATACAAAAATATTTATATATATATACATATATATATATATATATAGACACGTATATATACTCTGTGCATCTTTGGTGTTATACACATTTTGTACAGTTAGTTGCTTGGTATCTTTTTGATTGATCTAAGTTCAAATTCTTACAAAAGAAGGATAAGGTATAAGATTTTAGCTCATAATTCTTAATATTTGCATATAACTACATTTCACATTCGTTGGAGACTCCATTACTTTTGTTTAATATAATTATCCCCACATTCTTTTGTGTGCTAATAAATACAGGGAAATGATTGTATGAGGAGTTACATTATCTATAAATGATATTATATAAATAAAGAGAAATTATAACAAACCTAATTAAATACTCCTTGCATGTTTTTATGCGTATATACATATATACAGATGTATAAACATTTATATATATATACATATAACACCACAATGGCTATTTCAAAGATGCAACTTAATCAAAGTATACTTTCCCACCCTACAACATTCAATATCGCACTTGCTTGGCCCGCCCCCATCGTACAACAACGATAGAATGTGTTAACCCTCACACAAGAAAACACTTACCATTCACCTTCTTAACATATTATGCAGAAAATCCAAGCTACATTGGTTGGAATTAAATATTATAGAGAAGCTGACAAATTGTAAAACACTTATTACACGACAAATCCTATTGACGACTCCTCTAATGGAAATCCCGTCGGAAACTTCAAACAAATAACAAACCCTCTGCATATCCATATATATATAACCACTCCTATCTTAATTTGCAATTGGGTAATAAAATTACCAACCTTGACCATATTTTTTGACGGAAGAACCTAGATTTACCTACAATTGCTCCTATGGTGACAAGTATAACGCCAAAGATGCACAAAGATAACTACAAACAAGAAACTAGGAATGAAAAAATTACAAACCCTCACCATATTTTTTGACGAAACAAAAAAGATTTAACTGCAATCTCTCCATCCACACAAAACCATAATGTTAAGCATCCATGTAGAATGGCCAAATAGCCTGTACAAAATGGTATGAAATGAACACCATAACGACTATTTCAATAATGCAACTTAATCAAAGTATACTTTCCCACACTATGAAATTCAATATTGCTTTTGCTTCGGTTGCCTGCATTTACTTTTACTGCCCCCATTGTAGAGCAACAACAACATACCTTAACCCTCGCATGAGTAAACACTTACCATCCAATATATGTATACATCTATATATATGTATACATGTGTATATATATATATATGTATACATGTATATGTATATAGATGTATGCATGTATATATATATATATATATGTTCACATGTGTATATATATATAGAATTAATTAAAAATTTGAGCTGCATTTCCTGGCACTAAATATTATAGAGAAAAAGATGAATTGTAAAAGAGCTATTACATGAAAAATCCTATTCATGGTTGGGTTGATGAAAGCCCTGTTGGAAACTTCAAACAAATAGCCTCTACAAAATGCTATGAAACCAACACGATAATGGTTGTTACAAGCATGCAACTTAATCATAGTATACTTTTTGACACTATGACATTTTCGTATGCTTCTTAAGTGTCTCCCTAAGAGTTCTTTTGAAAATTCCTTGTTTGTCTTTAATATTGACTGCTGAGTGGTAGATAATGTAGCATCTCTCTAATATGTGTTACATGTCCTTTCACTGTCCAAATATTTTGATGAATGTTCAAAGCTTTAATAAGGCTGATATTTGGAAGGTTGTTTTGTTTTTTTGGGGGCAGCTGTAGAAGAAATTTAGGGGAAGAAGATTTAACTGCAATTCTTGCACCCGCAAAGAGTGATAATCTCTTTGAAGTCTCCAAATGGGTTTAACCTCAAAGAAAAAAAATATAACAAGAAGACATCAACAATAAATTAATCATCTATGCAAAACACCCATGTAAAAAAGAGTATAACCTCACAAACTTCATTGAAAATTCGAGCTGCATCACCTCACTCTAAATATTATAGAGAAATAGATGAATTGTAAAAGAGGTATTAGAATAACACTAATGTAGCTTGGATTCTCGATTAAGCTTGTATATATATATATATGTGGACATATGTATATATATGTGGACATATGTATATATATATATATATATATATATGTGGACATATGTATATATATTGTATACTTTGGTATCTATCCTACTCTAAATATGCAAAATAACTTAGAAATATGAATGACAAAATACCAAGGACACCTCAAGATTAGCCAAAAGAGTGATATAACGAAAATGAATGTAAATAAAATGAAACACAAACAATTTTACCTCCCTTGTTGTTGATATCCCTTTGATTGGCCCCGTTTGGAATGGATTGCGTAAGGTTCCCAAGGATTGCTTGAACGACTGGGACGCAAAGATGGATATGCAAACGATTAGATGCGATGGCGATGATAGTAAAGTTGACATGATTCAAACTGATGACGTAGCTACGAAAATGAAAAGGGCGTACCCCTGAGGGTATTTATAATAATTAATTCTAGACCAATCTGCCGTTACCCAACAAGGCCGCGACGAAGTGGCTAAGTGGTGGCTGAGAACCCACAAGCCCTCACATCTCTGACATACGCGGGAGCGATGGGATGGGTGGGATTGGTATGGGAATGGAAATGGTCGGCAAGCGTATAATGAAAGAAAAGCGACATGCACCTTGGGGAGAGGAGATTTCCACAAAGGATTTCTTGTCCCCGTTAAGTGAAAGAGACATTTGGAGAATTTGGAATTCCTCAAAATCTGCTACTGGAAACGAAGCGTGGTTGGGGAAATAAGCGCTAATTAAAATTCACATTCTGTGAAAGCCTAAAGATAAAAGTGTGGGTCTAAAAGCGGGACTCAATACATGCGGGAGGTTATGCATGCTCGTTCTAAAGTTCTCTAAGATTGGAAATGTGAATTCAAAAATTCACATTGCGAGTGGGTAGAGACATGGGATAGGTCAAACGGTAATTAAAATTCCTTATGGGAAGGAGAGTCAATATCTAAAAAGGAAAAAATGGAGGAATTGACCAAAAAGTGGTGCTAGAAATAGCTAATGACCTTGGTTAAGGTTGTGCAAACATTGGATTAGGCTAATTAATGGAGGATTAGAGGCAAGTGGCAAATGTAGGAGGATGTGACATTAATCTCTGATTAAGAGAATGCACCTCATAATCATGAATTAATTAAATTAATTCAGATTAGAGCAAGGTTATGGAGGATGTGACAAGGAGAGAGAAAGTGAGGAATTTTAAATTGATCTTAAATCAAAAAGGTGAAAAATGACTAAATTAAATAAATTAGTGTATTTATTTAATTTAGAGAGGAATAAGGTGAAAGATAAAGTATTAATTATTACATTAAATACTTTACCGATGTGAGGCGAAAGGTGTAATATTAATTTAATAAATTAATATTAATATGATAGACGGAAAGACAACAAATTTAATCATATGGAAGTGATTAAATTTAGATGTCTACATTTTGCCCCTCTTCGAAACATTGTTAGGATAATAGTGTTTCGAAGAAAAATAAAATGCAAATGAGGCAAGAGATGAAGGATGGTGATGCCCCTGGCATGAAAAGGTTAATGATGTCCCAATGACCAAGCTGGAGGAATGGAGGAATGGTAAGAGGGTATGCCCCCTCGAGAGGGCGGTTGGGGAAGGAAAAAAGGGGTCCCCGGACGACGTCTCGATAGGAAGGAAAGAATGATACCATTGGATAGAGCTCAGAAAACCAAACAATTTTGGCTTTTGAACGGAGGTGATCTGATGCACAGTTTGTGAATGGCAGCCTCGGGAAGTTTGGGATTAGTTGGAGGAATAAAAAGTTAAATAAAAGGTAAAAAATACCTTGTTGGAGGAAGGGGGTTAAAAAGGTAATTTGAAAAATTACCTGGGTCATTTTCACTGTAACAGTTGAGAGAAAGAGAGGAGAGGTGTGAAAACCGACGAGGAGACGCGATGCCGACGGACAATGATACTACGATCGTGCACTGGGCGGACGAGGTTCGTGCAATGTACAACGGGGGCGCAGGCGGAGAAGAGGGTGGCAGCAGAGGCAGAGATACATGCATTGCAGAGAGGGAGAGATGAGATGGTAGCAGAGGTAGCGACTCTCCGAAGGGAGAGGGATTTAGCAGAGTTACGGGCACAGGCTCTCCAGTAGGATAGAGATGCAGCAGAGGCTTGGGCACAGGGGGCTGAGAGAGATAGAGATGCAGCAGAGATGCAGATACAGACCCTGCAGGCAGAGAGGGATGCTGCGATGGCTCGTGTTCTGACAGATCAGGGTGAGGGTGGGATGACCAGAGCAGATGTGCAGATTATGGAGAGAGAGGGATAGGTTACAGGCAGAGCTGGCACAAAGTCGGTTAGCTCAGGAGGCATGGGAGCGTGAGAGGCGGGTGATCAGCGCTGATCAAGATCGGTATCGGCATGAGCGGAATGTCGCGAGACTAATAGCTGGGCAGAGGGATGAGTTTATGCAGCAGGCTAGTTATTGGAGAGGGGTATATGAGCAAGTTGTTCCAGATCCAGCGCAGCGCACTGCACGCTACGTCAGCCAAGCTCCACAGCCACTAGGGCCATCTCAGTCTCTAGGGACACGCACTAGGGGATTCAGTGATTACCGGCGGACGCCATCTCCATATGGCGGTTATCAGGGGACACCCACCCGTGAGTATTAGAGGACTCCAGCACACAGAGGGCCAGCACCCGATTCTCCGCAGAGGTCAGATGTGGGCAGCTCTCAGTAGAGCAGTCAGATGCAAGACATTGGTTATTTTTGACAGTGACAGGATGGATGGGTTATGTATGTCCCAGAGGGTAGAGGTGTTCCACATCTCTGGATTGTATATTATATTAGGCGATGTACGATGGACCTATGACATATATTATAGTATTTTTTATGGGACAGTTCTTATTGACACCATGTAGTATGTTTCCTTTTATGATGGGTGATTATATGTATGCGTATATGGTATTTTATGTTTATGTGGATGGATGTATTGGTTTATTTATGCTCATGTGTTGATTTAATTATGCTCGTGTTCATGGTATGAGATGTTCACATGGATGGTATGAATAATTGTAAGTTAGTTCATTGCGATGTTTATGGATGATTGGATATATGTACTTTGATGTTTTGTGAAATGATATGCACATGGTGATATGTTATGTGTACTCATGGTATTTATGGCATTTTTTATATACATGAATACCTAGTTGACTTGTTTGCCATGTATGTATATGTGTATGATGGATTTTGTATGAACGTTTTATATATGCAGGATGTGATGTATTATGCGTCTAACACTTTGTGATGCAGGTGGCGAAGTATGTATGGACCTAACATGTGATGATGCAGGTGGCGAAGTATGTATGCAGGTGGTGATGGACCTAACACGTAATGCAAGCGACGATGGGGATATGGCATAGTATTTTTGTACTTTTAGAGGAAATAACACACGGTCATGAGTGCCAATAAGAACTGATGTGATGACGGGAGGTGGGTATGTAGTGATCTGTCAAAAATTATCAGTATCCGGAGAAGAAGGGCAAAGAATGGGGGAAAGTATTTGCACAACCAAAACCATAGGGTGGGTGTTAATGCAATGATTATGAAAAATGCAATCCTAATTCAATTTATCATCTTTGGAGCACTGGTTTTTGCTATAGCATAAGACACGATACACCAAGGTATAGAGGACCGAGGTAGATTAGTGTCTAATGCATAAGACAAACACGCCGGACAAGAAAGCTATCCCAATACCCCAAAGTCATGAAGACCTTGTTCGGGTCCGGTATTGAGGTAACAACAAGCACGAAAGGATGCCCCAACATAACACAAGACCGCTAGGATCTTGGTGGGTACTATGTGGGACAACCGAGAAGACACCATCAAAGAAAAGATCAAGATATGCCCCTATGTAGATCATTCAAAACACGCCATAATATGAGGGATTATGGTGGCCTTGACAAGTGATCATAGGGAGCTCAAATGATAAACAAAAACCAAAAGCATCAAAAGATCACAATCAATTTCAAATGTCCATTTCCATAGGATCAAGGGGATAGATGGAATTGATGAGGTCTGTTTAGGAAGGATGTATCCTACTGAGACCTATGATGGATACTAAGTGAAGAGATCGATATGATGCAGGATATTCAGAACTGATTGGATTTGATGATACAAGGGGATCTCATTTGTTAAGAACCAGCGAGATAAGGGCATAGCTTGATGACATGACACAAGGGAGACAAGACACAACCTAAAGACCTAGGGGCTCGGGGGCCGATCAAAGATTAGCCTTGCCTACGTGAAAGCGCAAAGCCCTCGTAGTTCATGGAAAAAGACCATGGATAAAGCGGAAAGAAGACAATGGTGACCAATGATGGATACAAGATGCGACAGACCAATGCCCTGGGGGAGGATCAAATGATCAACCTTGCCTACGTGAAAGCGCAGAGCCCTCGTAGTTCATGGAAAAAGACCATGGATAAAGCGGAAAGAAGACAATGGTGACTAATGATGGATACAAGATGCGACAGACCAATGCCCCGGGGGAGGATCAAATGATCAACCTTGCCTACGTGAAAGCACAGAGCCCTCTTAGTTCATGGAAAAAGACCATGGATAAAGCGGAAAGAAGACAATGGTGACTAATGATGGATACAAGATGTGACAGACCAATGCCCTGGGGGAGGATCAAATGATCAACCTTGCCTACGTGAAAGTGCAGGGGCAACGTAGTTCAATAAAAAGACCATGAAGGATGAGACCTAGATGGAGACCGACACAATGGATGATCCTATATGACAGCACAGACCAACCGAGAGACACAAGCTCAAAGTGGGATATAAGGAAGCTCAGGATAAGGGACAGGTAAGGTGAGTCGTCCAGTGCTCAATCAACAACTACCAAGCGGCCTAGGCTAATGTGGGTGAGGATGAAAGTGCGGATGAAAGCACAAAATAACTAGGATGCCCTAGTAGATAATGATTAAGCCCTCTATGGATGACGCCTGCTGACAGGTTTTCACCATCCATACTTATCCAAGGCGCCACCAAGAGGTGGTTTTCACCATAGGACGAACTTATTTCTCTTTACTATGTTTTTTTTTTTTTTTTGATTTTTTGATAGGGTAGATCAAGCGGACTTAAGCGTAGAACCTTTTCAGATGGAGAATATTGACAGGTTCGTCAAGGGGAGCCCTTCTAGGTAGCTCACCCCAGAGGGCTCTGCATCCATGTTTATAAAGCGCAGGATATAATGGGTCACGCTTTGCCTCAAATTTGCCTTTTGGTCGCGATCTCATTGAAAGTAATGTATGCTTGGTTTTCTTTGAGGACAAGTTCACCAACTGAATTAGTTTAGGCGGACCTTTCATCAGAATGACGCTTTGAGACGACTCGTATACTTTGTAGTGATCGAGGTCTATATCTCCGCTGCTCATCCAACTCTAGTCATGGCAAGCCGAAGCAAAGGCGCAGCATCTTCTTCGCTGATGAGGTGTTTTTCAAAGAAATTCTCAATGAGAGAGAGCTCCAACTGACATTAAGGAAGACAGCCTTTCCGCATCGTATACTAAAGCAGGTGCGGCAGCTACCGCCAAGTACCTAATAGATGTGCTGTGATGCCCGTGAGGGCTGACATGAATGCGAAGGTGCCAATCTCGGCCCGTTATTGACCACCTTTTTGAGAATGCGGATGAGGGTTTTGTTGGTCGCTTCTGCCTGACCATTACCCTGGGGGTAATAAGGCGTAGACCAACGATGTTGAATATGGAATGTGTCCCAGAGTTGTTTCATGGCTTGGTTCTTGAATGGTTTTCTCCCATGTTGGAAATGGCTGCGGATGGGATACCATATCTCGCGTAGAATATGGTAAAGGATGAATTTGGAGATCCTCGAAAATCGGGGTGATTTGGCGAGAAGTGGCATTGTTTCCACCCATTTGGTGAAGTACCTGGCCAAGTGTGATGATGAATGTATGGCCGTTTGATGGGTGGGGTAGGATCTTGCCAACTGCCGTCCCATTGGAGAAAACGCCGTGGTGCCGTGGAGAGGTCGGGCGATCTTGTGGCCGGTGCTGGACTAAATTAGCAATGTTGTTGACATGTATGCATATTTCTTTACAAATTCGTAAGCATCAGGTTCCGCAGTAGCCGCGACAGCGTACCAGAGGATCTTTTACGAGCCATACATTTGAGGGCCCCACAAATACCACCATACTGCGAAACGCCCGGCCTCTTACGTAGACATCCTCGTGAGGATTCCATCATACCCGTGACGATAAAGCGTATCACCAACAATGATGTATCGGGACGAACGATGGATAAAGGATTTACGTTGGTTGCGTGTAAGTTCTAGGGGTATGGTATTATTACGGAGGTAAGTGTATATGTCTTGGTACCACGGGGAGGCGGGACCTACGATATCGCACACCATGTCTGTGTCAGGAACATCATATGCAGGGATTAACAGTTGTTCGACAAGAAACTCACACTCTGTTCGATCCTTGGGCATGTCAATCAAAGAACCAATAGTGGCCATGGCATCTGCTGCTTTATTCTGCACCCGAGGGATTTGGTCAAACTGTATGGAGGTGAAATATTTTTTAAAATCATCCACCATGCGTTTATAGGGTAGCAATTTGTCATCCTTTGTGAGGAATTCATCATTAACTTGTCTGATAACCAACAAGGAGTCCCCAAAGACTTTCAGACGTGTTATGTGCCACTGTTTTGCAATTCTAAGGCCAGTGAGGAGAGCTTCATATTCTACCATATTGTTTGTACAAGGAAACGCTATCCTGAACGACTTTGGAATGTAGTCACCTTGAGGGGTGACCAATAGAATTCCTGCCCCCGATCCATTATTGGTGTATGAGCCATCGAAATATAACGTCCAAGTCGGGGCTTCTGTCACTGTGTAGATTTCTTCATCCGGGAATTCAGTGTCTATTGGGTAAGCATCTACTAGTGGTGCTTCGGCCAATTGATCAGCAATAACCTGTCCTTTGATAGCTTTGCGCTCTACATACTCGATGTCAAATTGGCTTAGCAACATGACCCATTTGGCCATGCGGCCAGTCAAAGTGGTTCTTGATAACAGATACTTCAAGGGATCAATTTTAGCAATTAACTTGACTGGATGACTGAGCATGTAATGGTAGAGTTTCTGTGTGCTGAAGACCAGTGCGAGGCACGCTTTTTCCATTGGGGAATAATTTAACTCATAGCCAACTAGTGTTCTGCTGATGTAGTAAATTGCCCTCTCTTTGTATGACTCATCATGTTGCGCCAATAGTGCCCCCAGTGCGACGGAGGTAGCAGAGATATAGAGTAGGAGGGGCTTCCCTGGGATAGGCGGCATCAAAATCGGTGGATGGACTAAATATTCCTTGATTTTATCAAACCCTATCTGACACTGTGGAGTCCATCGGAAGGTGGAATCTTTCTTCAAAAGATGGGTAAATGGCTGACATTTATCTGCGAGCTGAGCTATGAACCGACGGATGGATTGCATTTTTCCTTGGAGACTCCTTAACTGCTTTAGATTGCGTGGAGGCGGCATGTCCAGAATAGCCTTTACCTTGGCAGGATCCACTTCAATACCTCTGCGAGAGACTATGAAACCCAACAATTTCCCTGACGTGACCTCGAAGACACACTTTTTTGGGTTCAGCCGCAACTTATAATGCTCTAGCCGTTCAAATATCTTCTTCAGGATGGCGGGATGTTCTACTTGTGTTTTGGACTTTCCTAATAGGTCATCAACATAGTCTTCCATGATGATATGGATGAGGTCATGGAAGATAACCGTCATGGCTCTCTGATACGTTGCCCCCGCATTTTTGAGACCGAAGGGCATAACATTGTAGCAGAAGGTGCCCCAAGGAGTTGTGAAGGCAGTTTTGTGCTGGTCTTCTGGTGCGATTCGGATCTGGTTATAACCGGAAAAGCCATCCATGAGGGACAACATCTCATGTCCTGTTGTTAGGTCGACCAACATGTCAATATTAGGAAGAGGGAAATCGTCTTTTGGGCAGGCTTTGTTGAGATCCCTAAAATCCGTGTAGACCCGAATGTCTCCGTTGGGCTTGGCAACTGGAACTATATTGGAGATCCATTCGGATTAGTCAATAGGTCTGATAAAACTTGCGTCCAGTAGCTTCTCCAACTCCTTCTTAACTAACAATGCGACTTGCGGATGCATCTTACGGAGTTTTTGCTTTACAGGCTTGGCGTCTGGGCGGATGTCTAAGTGATGAACCACTAAAGCAGGGTCTAAGCCTGGCATGTCTGAGTATGACCAGGCAAAGTTGATGATGCCTTCTCGGAGTAGCTGCACAAAGATCGGATACTCTTGTTCAGAGAGTGACTTGGCTACATATGTGATCTTCGGACTTTCAGCAGTTCCCAAACTAACTTCTTGCGTCTCTTCAATCAGGATAGATGATCTAGCAGATAGTTGAGTTCCCATAAGGGGAAGATGAACATCTCCATCTTCCGGCGCCTCTTCGAGGTTTTCACCATTAGATGCGTCCTTTATTTTTACTTTTTCCAGGCCAGGAAGTGCCTCAGGGAGGTTTTCACTAGATGACCTCTTTTTATTTTTCTTATTTTTATTTTTGCGACTGGAGTGTTCATCCTCCCCCAATCCCATAAGGTTGACGTACGTGTCCACAGACATACTGACAGGTGGGGTGTTATGTAAGGCCCAATCGATGAGTTCAGGGTGACGAAGGGACAGGCTAATGGTGCAAACGGATAGGCATTCAAACATGGACGACAAGTCAGTGTGATCAACATCATCGTATGCATGTATGATGGATTCCTCCTCGGGTATGTCTGCCAATGAGCCATCGTCCATGGTGATACTATTGGAAGTATTAGGTGGTGTTGTGGGGCCTTTCTGCTTTCTGTCATACCCAATGCCCACATTTTTTGGTAGCAGAGACGTATCAATGGGTTGTAACCGCCCTTGTTCTTGCTTTCCGAGGCCTCTACCTTGATAGTTATGCTTTTCCACGAACTTTGTTGGCCAGGGGTACTTTTCTTGGAAGTACTCCTTGAGAGGAGTTTCCGGTTGAAGCTCTTCTCGGTAAACCCATTGGCTTATGTCTTCTTCTAGAGCATTTGTCTTGATACTTGGGGATACAAAAGTGGTGGTAGGGATATTTTTGCCCCGGAAGGTGACAATCTTGTCTT
Source organism: Sequoia sempervirens (assembly GCA_007258455.2). Classification (NCBI taxonomy): domain Eukaryota; kingdom Viridiplantae; phylum Streptophyta; class Pinopsida; order Cupressales; family Cupressaceae; genus Sequoia; species Sequoia sempervirens. The sequence goes on from VDFB02108965.1 coordinate 11,890, forward strand.
CCTTTGGGGAAGCGTGGGAAGGTTGACCATACTCGTGTGGCGATGGTGGCATGGTTGCTACATTAAGGGCAGTGTGCATTTCGTACTCGCCACACCCTTTGTCAATGATCTGGACTTTTGTGACTGTAGGATCAGTGGGGGATGGAGTGGTTATGACGGTGGATGGTGGATTAACAGGTGATGACTGGGATGCCCCCATTTCAACCCCAGGACAATAATGTAAATGGGGAAATGACGCCTCTAAAGCGCGACAATATTCGAATGGTTGGGGGTCGGCATAGATGGTGATCTTTTGTCCATTGACTGGGAATTTGAGGCACTGATGGTAGGTGGAGGGCACGACTTGCATAGCATGGAGCCATGGATGGCCAAGGAGGAGATTATATGGTAAGTCCAGATCAAGGACATGGCAGGTGATGTACTGAACTATCGGTCCCACTTGGACAGGAAGATTGATGATCCCTTCTGAATTTCTTTCTGCATTATCATAAGCCTTAATTGTAATGATCTGATTGCTTAAGTCCGCTTGAGTATACCCTACCTGTTTTATGAATTTCAAAGTACATAAGTTGAGGGCAGAGCCATTATCTACCAAGACCCTTTTTATTTTATGGCGGGCAACTATAACTTCGATATGTAGGGGGCGGTTGTGATTGACGTCGATATTGGGCATATCATCTTGGCTGAAATGGAGGTGGTGAGACAAAGCCAAGTGTCCCACCAAAGCTTGGAATTGTGTGGGGTCGATGTCATTTGGTACATGGGTTTCCTGCAAGGCTCTATTGAGGATCTCTTGATGTACCGGGGAAGACTTAAGCAAATCCAAAATGGATATATGAGCGGGGGTCTTTCTTAGGTGATCAAGAATGTTATATTGAGAGTTTACAGGAGTGGGTTGGATGGGTGCAGAGGCTGCAGGGACGGTGATGCGGGCTCGTCGTGTAGTCACAGCACATTGAGGGTCTTTGGCTTTAACGTGTATCATGGACACTCGGGGTTCCACCTGCTCAATGTAATGAATAACACCTTCATAATTGAAGGGCGTATTCTTGTAATTTACATTATTTGTGCTGTTGTTTTGGGGATTACTGTTGGAGGTGCCAGGGCCTTGACTATGGTTTGGGAAGGCGTTTTGATAGATTTGCAGCTGAGCATTGGACGACGAAGGTTGACTGGGGTCAACCTTGATATCTCCTTGATCGATGAGATCTTGGACATAATTCTTCAAACCCTGACACTTATTCAAAGAGTGTCCCTTGATTTTATGGAAGTCGCAATACTCGTTTTCTTTAAACCATGCTGGCTTGGGTTTGGACTCATCGAATGGCCTGGTGATAGGGTATGTGATGGGGTAATTGATTTGTAGCAATTTATTGAAAACGACACTCAGGGGTTCACCCAATTGGGCATATTGTCGTTTGGTGTTCCCTATTTTGGTTTGACCTGAGGGGACGCAGGTGCCTTTGTGGTACGAGCATGGCATTGGGTGGCAACCGGCCGCTGCTTTGGGATGGCTACTGGGACATGTTTGGTGTCTCAATACACCGCCATTCACCGTGATTTTTGTTCTTATTATTCCGCAACTGGTTTATTCCAAACACCTTTCTTTATCATGATCGTATTTTAATGACCTGCAATAAGGGCACGCTTCAGGATGGGTCCCTTTCCACTATCTCTCGCTAAAGTGGTGACAATACAGAAGTTCAAAAATTGTGGGCCATGTCGATGAGAATTTTCCACGAAAAGGGTGACCATGTCCTTTTCTTTCAAAGGATTCTTCATTCGACTTGCTAATGCACGCCACCGTTGTAGGTAGCTAGTAAAAGTTTCTCCATCACGTTGTTTCTCTTTCAGGAGATCTAAGGTGTCAGTATCCTTCCGCAAATTGAAGGAGAAGTAGGAGACAAACTGCTCTGATAAATCTGCAAAAGTTTTTATAGACCCCTTTTCGAGAGTCATGAACCAATCGAGGGCATGGCTTGCTAGGCTTCGTGGGAACAAGCGTAAGAGATAGTTATCACTGTACATGACTTCTTGACATTGTGCATAAAACTCCTGCAAGTGAGCCTTAGGGTCTTTGTCTCCCTTGTATTTGTCAAAATTTGGAATCTCGAAATGTTTAGAGAATGGGATCAATGAGATGGATGGATCAAACAGATATGAGCATATATCTTCAAATTTGAATGATTGTTTTGTGCCCCCTGCTTGAAGGTCCTTAAGGGCAGCTTTGATTTCCAACAAATCTGAGCTAGCTGGTGGTGGGTTGGGTGGATATTGATGATAAAAAGATGAGGGATCTTGTTGAAAGGGTGTCAGATTGTTGAAATGTGGGTTTGGATGATTGGATGATGACACGACTTGCTGGTGAGATGGGGGATTTTGCTGATATGGGGGTTGTTGTTGTGGTGCATAATATGGATTTGTTGGGTAAAAGTGTGGGGTAGGTTGTTGAGGGGCTTGGACGGGACGTTGCGTGTTGGCTTGTTGGTATTGAGGATATTGTTGTGATTGTTGGGAAGTCGCATAAAACGGTTGTTGGGGGAATTGTTGTTGGTTGTGGTAGTAGTAGTGTTGTGGGGGTTGTTGTGGTGGCGTCGAGTGTTGTATGGACTGAGGTGGGACATTATGTTGTGATTGAACCTTTGGATGCAAAAGGGATGTGAGAAAGGGAGATATGGCTTGGGCAGTAGGTTGAGATGGATTGGCTTGTGATTGGTAGGGTGGTTGTTGTGAAGGGGCCAAAGCATTGTGTATAAGTTGTTGTGGATGAGACGGCGGAGGTAGCGTAGGCGTATTTTGTAAAGGGGGTTGTTGGGTTCCGCTCGGAATGTTCAGCTGGGGTGTGCCTTGTGGAGGTAATTGAGGTGGAATGGTGGATTGGTGAACCTGTTGAGGTGGTATACTGGTGGCCCCAGGAGGCGGAAGGGATGTAGCAAAGGATGTGCTCCCAATGTTGACTGGAGGTTGGTTGGAAGAGAGGGG
>VDFB02108967.1:0-18358 GCA_007258455.2 Sequoia sempervirens
TGATCCTAAGGAATCTCATGTGACTGTTTGTGAAGATAATTTTCAGATACTTAAAGGGGACAGTTGATTTTGGGTTGTGGTATCCTAAAGATGATAATCTTACTTTGAGTGTTTTTACTAATATTGATTGGGCAGGTGATGTGAATGACAGAAATAGTACTAGTGGTGGTGCATTTTTCTTGGGTAAGAAGTTGATTTCATGGTTAAGTAAGAAGAAAAATGCCATTTCCTTATCTACTGCAAAGGCAAAATACATTGTTGTTGCTAATAATTGTACTCAAGTATTGTGGATGAAGTAGATGTTGAAAGATATCAGAATTGTGTATGATGGACCTCTTGCTATATTATGTGATAATTCAAGTGCAATTAACATTTCTAAGAACCCGTGTTGTATTCAAAGACCAAGCATATATCTATCATGTTTCACTTTTTGAGAGAGAAGGTGAGTGAAAAGGAAGTCAGATTGGAGTATGTGCCTACTAAGGAATAGATTGTAGATATCTTTACCAAATCGTTGCCTAAGGATACTTTTGAGTATCTCAGAGGGAAGCTAGGGGTGATTACCCCTCCTAATCAGAACTAAGATGCATTGAATTGCATTAGTTTGTGCATTTCATAGTCATATCTTGATCTAGATTGATGTTGTGGTGGCTGCTACTCAGGGGGAGTAGTCAGATGTTCAGATATGTGGTTTAGAGCTTGTGTAGAGAAAAGAGATATTTATCATTGATGTCAAAGGGGGAGAAGAGTAATGTGAAAAACTGTGAATTATCTGGGGAGAAGAGTCATGTAGAAGAGTCGTGTGAAAGAGTTGAGGAGAAAAGAGTCAGAACCTAAGGGGGAGTAAGTGCTAAAGATAGTTTTGTTGATGGTGTTTTTCACATCATGTGTTGCCATCAATGCCAAAGGGGGAGATTTTTGGATGTTGTTGATATGTGTTCGTCATTGATGTCAACACTATTGGAATTAATGTCTTAAAGGTTGTATGTGTCGAGGATATTGAGAAAATTGTAATAAAATAAGTTGCAAGTTGTCAATGGTGAAGTGAAGTTCAGTCCATTGGTTAGCTCAGTACATTAATGATTAGAGGTCATGGATTAAAGGGTTTTTTGTCGAGTATATCTAGTTTATCCATATTAATTTTCAAATATCCATATGAATATTTGATCTAGTTATGAGCAATTGTGTTCTGACAGTCATTTTGTTGCTTCAGTTATTGTTCTTGAATGAATATGATGTGATTCTAGTAAGTTCAATTGTTGTGGATGATTCTCTTGTGATTCATGATATTTTTGGATGTTTCTAGATCATGCTCTATCTGTGTTGCACGTCCGCATTGATCGTTGTGCTTGCGATTAGATATTTTCTCTTGCGTGTTCATGTTTTTCATGTTCATGGCCGACGGGGTAATTGTAGCATGTTGTGGATCTTTGTGGAATAATTTTTGAAGGTGTTTCATGTTCGAGGAATTTATTTTGGGTCTTCACTATGTTGTGGCTAACCTTGGTTGATTCGCATTGATAATCTTTAATGTTTTGGGCTGACAATTTGTATATATTTTATTATTTTGTTGAGGTTGACATGTAGCGATGTAATCTCTTGTTACAGATATATATAAGCAATTATTTATTCCATTTGAGGGCATGCGTGTATGAGATGTGTGAGTAATTTCCTAGTCATTCAAAGGAAAAAGCAGAGTGTGAAGAAGAGTGAGCAGAGTGAGCAGAGTGTGAAGAATTGTTCATGTGCTTAATTGAAACTATAATCAGGCATTAGCAAATGCTATTTTCTCAGTTCAAAATCCTGTAGATGTAATTTGAATGTTTCTATAAGACAATGTGTCTTCCTTTAGGTAGTAAGCCTTGTTGTAATTGAGCAGTGAGCTCTAGGTAGTGTGCCTAAATGCATGTGCATTCCCCATTTCATTCTTTATACTTTTAACAGGGTATAATCTTGTGGACTAACCTCCACCGTGGTTTTTCCCCTAACAAGGTTTCCACGTAAAAATCTTGGTGTTATGTGTATTTCTGATGTGTTGATGATTTATGCTTTCATGGTTATTTATTAGATCTGAGAATAAGGTTAATAAGTTTGATAAGTTTAAATTTATGAGACAACTGATTCACCCCCCTCTCAATTGTCTACCCTTGTGTTGCCAACATGAAGAAGATGCACGCCAATCTTAGGAAACTATATCATTGGGCAGGGATGCGAAAAGACATTATATATTTTGTGAATCGATGCCTTGAGTGTCAAAGAGTCAACATGGAATATCAGCATCCAACATGATTTATTTACCGACACGATATTCCTAAGTAGAAATGGGATACCATTTCAATCCATATTTTATTATTGGTCTACCTTTGTCCTCGCACCGCCATGATTCAATCATGTTGATTGTTGAAAAGTTGACCAAAGTAGCCAATTTCTCACCTATGAGCATGACTTATGTGGTTCCAACATTGGAAAGGGTTTTCATAAATGATATTGTTAGACTACACAACGTTCCTTATAAATATTAGCATCCTCAAGTACAAGGTACCACCCCAACATGCTCACAAAAGTCTTTTTTTGGAGGACACAATAATTCTACTTGGAATGGGCAACAATTTAGTAGGACTTGACCATCAAAAATACATGTGATAGTTCCTTGTTATGTGTGTGGTACATTTAGGAACTTAGCTAGAGATTATCCATAGGGTTTTTTAAGTTGGAGGTTAGCGCACAGTAGGCTCCGAGCAGACAATGGGTGATGCAGGCAAGTTTCACTGAGTATTTGCAACAGTTGAGAACTACCAAGCTAGGCACTAAGCCATAGTTATTGAGGGCCTAGGTATGATAGGAGATACGCATGTTTCCATTTTATTTGATTCAAGGGAATTTGATTCTTTTATATCCCTTTTTGTAATGGAATGTAGTAGGCTAGTGGCATCTAGGTAGGACGATAGGTGGGAGGTTGAGCTAGCCTTGGGGACTAAGGTTTTTGTAGATTCTATAGTCAGAGATTTTTTGCTACGACTTGGAGACTTGACTACTATGGTTGATCTTTGTGTTACTTCGTTAGGGTCTTATGCAGTAGTTTTGGGTATGGATTGGCTCGATGCACGTCGAGATAAGGTGGTGTTTTGTCAAAATTCAATTGATTGTATAGATGACCATGGTATAGTAGTGGTGATTTCAAGGGTATGGAGACCTATTTACCTTCACATGATATTTTCTATGCAGCTAAAGCGGTGTATGTGAAAGGGATGTCAAATGTTTACCATCACCATCAATGACAAGGATGAAGAGAAGACAAAGACATCATTAGATGACCATCCCATTCTTAGGGACTTTGATGATGTATTTCCTTCTAATTTCCAAGCATGCCACCACATCATGAGATTTATTTTCATATAGACTTGGTACCAAGATTTTGAGTCAATATCGAGGGAACCCTATAGGATGGAAACACATGAGCTTAGTGAGCTTAAGTTGTAGTTAGAGGAGTTGCTAGAGAAGGATCATATCCATCTGAGTGTCTCACTTTGGGAACTCATGTCAACTTCATTAAAAAGGACGGATCCCTTCATCTTTACATATACTATAAACAATTGAGTAAAGTGATGATTAAGAATCATTACCCACTTCCAAGGATCAATGATCTATTTGATTAGATGCAAGGATCCAAATTGTTCTGAAAGATTAACCTTAAGTCCAATTATCATCAATTATGGATTGCAAAGGTAGATGTTCATAAGATCGCTCTTAGGACTAGATATGGTCACTATGATTTTGTTGTGGTACCATTCGGGTTGACAAATTCCCTTGTAGTGTTCATAAGTCTCATGAATGAGGTAATTTTTACCCTCTTAGATCAGTTCATGATCATGTTTCTTGATGACATTCTGATATACTCACAGACCAAGGAGGAACATGAAGGGAACTTGCAGCAAGTTCTTTAGTGTTTGAGAGAGCATTAGTTTTACGGTAACTTTTCAAAGTGTACCTTCTTTCATCTAGAGCTTCACTACCTTGGTCACATCATATCTAGCGATGGTATCTTTGTAGACCCATCAAATATTAGGGCCATTATGGATTGGCCAACACCTACCACCATGATAGAGTTCAAGAGTTAAATCATAGATTAGTAGGATATTACCATCATTTAGTTGAGAGATTTTATAGGATCACACATCCTATTACTTCCCTTTAGTGGAAAGGGAAGAAAAGTTTGAATGGATGGAGCAATTTGTGAGAGGGCCTTTCAAACCCTCAAGGAGCATCTCACTAGTGTTCCTATCTTAGCAATGCCAGACCCATCGACAGATTTCATGGTTTGCACAAAATCCTTGATTCTTGACTTAGGTGTGGAACTTATGTAAGGGGGTAGAGTGATCACGTTCGAGGCATGAAAACTCAAGACCCGTGAGATGAACTACCCTACTCATGACTTGGAGTTGGCAACAGTAGTTCACACTCTAGTTCATTGGAGGCATTTTATTTTAGGACATCAACCCAGTAATAATCTTAAAGAGTAATAAAATAGTAGCAATAAGTGATAATAAAACTTATATTAATGTGTTATTAATAATATATATACATGTAATGATTAATAATAACATTAAGAGTAGTCTCAATAACCATAATAATAATATTAAAATTAGTATTATGAGAAATAATAATATAAGATTATAAAGACATTATGAGAAATCTTCAAAATATCATTAATGGTAATAGGTGATATTAGTACAAACTTTGGAAGAGCCATTAAGGTCCTAAATAATAGGATTAATAAATTATGATATTAATTCTATGATAGAATTAAAGTTAAGATCTTTGTAATTAAGAATAATATTATTAGTATAGAAGAAAACTCCAAACATTAATAATATATAAATGAGGAGTAAAATTTATCATTGGGGTAGTAACTATATGTTATGTTTCACCCTAGTCTCCATAGTATAGGTAAATGGTAGCCTATATCTTATAATCGACCTCGCTTCTCCCACACCCCTCTCTCAAGTGATATGTCAATAATGACATTACACAATCAACATCGTTCAATGCATATAGTTTAGTTACTATGTGTGAGCATGGTTGGTAAAGAAAAATGTTTATATGATAATATTATAAAAAGATTGATGGTTGCATTTTTTTCCCCACGTGCAAGACTAGGACATTACACCCATCTAGTATGCCTTTCCTAGAAACTCAACTCTTTCTTTTGTCCTTGTTGAGATATCAAACTCTCTCATTCTAGCATACCTTTTCCCTGACCCCCACGTTTCTCCCCTTTTTTTCTTTCAAGACTATGAAATCATCCTTTTCTCTTGACCTCCATTTTCCCTTTATTTTTTTAATGTTTCACACTTTTCCACGTGTCAAAATGATTTCCTCTAAACCCTAACTCCTTAATTATTCTACTGAGTTACCTTTCAAAATCAAATTTTTGGCCATCCCTTACTTGAGGTAACTTTTTGCTACCCCCAAATCCTAATCCTTGATAATTTTCACTATGTATCTCATTAGGATCATTAGTTCGAGCTTATCCTTTATTTGCAAGTCTTAAGGAATGAATTTTGTGTTACCTCTAATCTCCAAAATCTTGATTATTTCCTTTATGTATCCTCTCAAAGTCGATGATGTAGGGATTCATTTATATTCTTGATATTGGTATGAAGCATGAATTACTCCCAATCCCCAACTCCCTAAAAATGGTATTGGTAATGAGATATCCTCGACCCCTAACCTTAAAACTCTCATATTTTGCATTGCTCATTACCATCTACCTCCTTATATGTCCTCAGTTGCTATTAATGATCAAATTTGATGTTTCAAATACTCCAAAGGTGTTTTCCCACCTAAAATAGTTTTTTACACATATTTCGAATATTGGAAGATTGAAGCACTATTCCACAATTAATGTTGAGGTTGTATTTCTAATGCAGATGATTTTCACATGAGTTCTAAGCTATCAATTTATTATATTTTAAGGGATCTCAATATTTTATACATAAAAAAATAATGATATCCAATATTAAATCAATTTCCTACATGGGTTTACATGACCAAATGAAGTACTATAAGTATGAGTTCATCTAGAATATTAGAGGTTAGTCATTTCTTTCCTCCATGAAACTACAAGCCAAAAGGGCTTCTAGGGTTTTAACCTATATAAATCCAATCACCATTAAAATTGAAAATATTTACAAATCTCAAGGAGGTTTAGATTTTAAATTATTCTTGTATGTGAATGTCTCTAGAATTCCATTTGTATATTTTTTGAGAAGTTATAGCTTATGTTTTCCTCTAGATAGTTCACTAGTATGAATACAATAAATATTTGATGAATGGAATATCATTATGATACATTAAAATTTCTTACAATGGTCATTTCTTCATTGTATATGAATTCTATAGTTTGGAATCGATAACCAAGAGTGTTTAGTTTCTTGATATCATTGTTTGTGGTGTATGTATATATATGGCTCATGTTCCTTTGTGATTTTAATTTATTTTTCTTTGTGATTTACTTAGACTCTATAACCAAATGAATAGGCACTAATCCTAGAAGTAATTATCCACCATATGCTTAAATTAAAAATATCTTACACCAATAGGTTAGGATTAGGAAATGTATTACATGCACCTCATGATTCAACATTATGAATAGGGAAAACATCTTTAGTAGTCCTCATATTGTGCATACTCACATTCTATTGCTATGTTGTGATGTGCTTATCAACTTAATAAAGGTTGTAGTATTAGGTTAGTCCTTAGCCTAGTGATAGCTTTAGGGGCTAGGCGTATACCAAGTACTACTAAATTAGTTTGTCTACTTTTCCATCTTGAGTTATGTTTAATCCTATTATATATACCTCTAAGGAAGCCCCATGGGTCTAACTAAGATTGAAGTTAAATAAGGTCGTACTCACCTTATTAAATTGGTCTAGTGATGTCCTTCCTAATCATAAGTTAGAGGTTTTTTGCTCTGAGTTTGACATTCCTAGTGCTTAGAGAATGGTATGGATTTATCGATTTGAAAACCTACAACTTTGTGTACCAAAATAATGGTATCATTACCAAGGAAGAAATATTTTTTTGGGTAAGTGGCAATTGTATATATCTTGAAGACCTCAATAACTCATAAATAGTACAACTATTACTTTAGCTAAGTTGATAGCCTATCAATATACACCAACATGATAGAATAATAAGAAAATGGGGGAATAAGTTCTTGTATAGTATTTTAAAGTTTTAGTTGGGAAAAATTGTCTCTTTGTCTCTTCCTAAGTGAAGAGTGGCAACTTTATTTAGGCCAAACCTAGAACCAATTTATAAATGAAATTACTTGAACATGGAGAGAAGACAAGGTTTAGGTACCAACAAGAACAAGAAGAAGGATAGATACTAGTGCACAAATCCAACATCCATCATAGGAAGATCAAAAAAATGTTGTCATTTAAACCTACTTATTCTTATTCGAAGTCAGGTACTTTATGTAGAAATTGTTTATTCATTTCTTGAAGATATCAACACCTATATACTTCTAAAGATTCATATGATAGGGTGATCAAAAAATATAAACAAATATAAGGTATTATTACGAAGTAAGAAGGGATTGCATGACTATTGGTAGAATAGATTAGGATAATTACTATAAGTTGCATCCTTCTTACCAGTATCCTAGTTCTATCAACACATCATATACTTAAGAATATAAAATAGATGAATTGTTAATCACCTCATAAAGGAGGCATAAAAAAATGGAAATAGTTGAACTATAGGAGGCTCAACAAGAAATAAAATGTATACTTCTTGGTAGGATGAATGGAGACATATCCTATATTGTAGAAATTTTTGGCATTCAAGACATTAGGATCTATATACACATGTTATTGGACCATATCTTATTCCTCCCAATATCTCATACTAAGAAGAAGTTGAAAAAGAAGAATAGATGATATATCACTTGGAATTAGAAAATTAACAACTTGCAGAGCTAGAATTGTAAAAGGCTCAACTTTTCATCCTAAGTATCCAAATTCCCTCTTAGTGAGAAAAGAGGAAGAAATTCCTTATGAATAAGATTATGCTTGATATTAGGAAAATGAGGATGATTAGTATGTCACATCAGTGTATGAATCCATGAAAGGAGAAGATGAATAGAGTTACTATGATATAATTGATCCTAATCAATATGAGTTGCTCACTTGTTGTATTAAACATCTAAGGGTACTCATGAAGTTATCCTAATAGTTTAAGCTACCATGTGAATATAGAATAAACCCATGCAAATGAAATAGTAATGCAATTTTGAAATGAATACCAACTATAAGATGAACATGTGCCTACACTAAGTGATTCTACTACTACTAGATCAAATTAAAATATTATGCATGTAGACACACAAAATGTACAAGTTGACATTGCGCATCTAACTCTGATCTACTAACATCGTTTCTTCCTAAATCATCCCTCGGTCTAACTGTTTAATCAAATTCCCTTATCTGATTAAATTCATCAATATTCGTCTCTTAATTAAATAAATTATTTTTGTCTAATTAAGTCACTTTCCCTTGTTAATTAAATCAATTCATCTTATCTAATTATCCCTATTTTAATTAAATAATTAATTTTATTTAATTAATTCTCTAAAGTCTATCTATTAAATTGAATAAATTAAAATCTTATTTAATTTAATCTTACTTCAATCTCTTTAATTAAATAATCAAAACATGTTTATTTAATTAAACTCATTAAATCATTTCCTCTCTTGTTTGATTTAAATTAATCCAAAAATCTAAGTCAAAATAAGTCAACTCACCTAATCATCATTAAACTAACATAATCATCATTTATTTAATCTAACCATGATTAAATACTAATCTCACCCACTTGCATTCTCTAGATATCTCCACTTGCACAAATAAATCAATTTATTGATTTATTAAATCTTCATTTTCCCTCAACAAAGCATCTTTTGGAGGAATATTCTTCTATTTCAAATTCAAAATTTGAATGACATGTCCTTCCAACATGTCATTTACTCTCTCTTACAAATCCTTCCAACAAGGCATTTACTTCTTCTTACATGTCCTTGCCTTGAGCCAAGTGGCATTTAATGCAATTTTCTTTCCCCCTCTTACATGTCTTTTCTCAGAATTCAAATTCAAAAAATGCATTTATTGGCACATTTGTCAAAACTTGCTCATTCCTCATCCAATCACATTTGGACAAGTGGCATTTTGCCATTGGCCAAATCTTTGTCCCACATTGCTCTATTTTGGCTTTGTTTCCATTTCAACATTCTATAAATAGAATGCTTCACCATGCATTTGATCATCCACATCTCAAGCAAAGTTACCATGCTAAAATACTTAGCAATTCTCATCCATCTCATTGAATCATAGCTAGGTTTTTTGCAGATTTTAGCTTGGAGCATACATTCATCAATCTTCATCAAAGTGGATCACAATCTTCATCAAATCATCAAAGCTAGCATTGGAGTTGGGAAAGGGCCAATTTCCACATCAAATTGGCACCAACTCCCTCAAGAGATCAAGAGTTTGCTTGCATTAGATAGGATTTAATTGTTTCATTTGTGTTCTTCATTTTCATTTCTTATCTTTTACAAATTTCAAATGGATTTCTTGAGGAATCATTTGTTTCTAACCTTGTGTTTGATCTAATTGTTTGCATGTTTATTGTGTTTGTGCAAGGTCTAGATTCAAATGGTTCACAATGCATAGGAGTTATAATAAGCAAAGGATAGAGGATAAGATGATGAAACACAATGCTACAAAGAAGGTGATAGAGAAAAGAAAAATTCCATTATAGTAGTGGGTAAGGAAGGAGGTAACAAAAGGACATGAATAGGAATTTCTAAGTGAAGTAAATCTAAATGATGATAAGCCACAATCTATTCATTCCTAGCCACTAGAGGTGAAATGTTTAGGAAAAGAGGAGGAATAGATGTTCCTTCTTATATTCAAGTTATTCCTTGCATCCTTTGTGCAAATTCCTTGACCTACCCACATGTTCAAATGGGCCTATCATATGAATAGGTTAGTCTAAAAATGGAAGAGTTACACCTATACATTAAAAATGACAGTTGCAACACCATAAACTAATTTCCATCCATTGATGATGGTCCTAATTTTCTCTTGGAAGGTCAAGATGAAGAAGATCATACAATTGCTAATTTCTTCCTTTGTATTGCTCTTGTTGAATATATAAATAAAGAATGACACTTGGAGAAAGGAACTAGCTAATGAATATGTGCAACTCAAAGAATCTTGTCCAGATGCACTAGCCTTGGTAAGCTCATATTATTTTGAACCTTTTCATATTTTCCCCTCTACCACACCATATACCATTTCAAATATTGTGCTTCAAAATAATAAAGATGAGAAAGAAATACCTATTATATTAATTGGTAGGTGTTCACATGATGACAAACTGAGGTGCACAACATCAAATAATGAGATAAAATCTATGGAAGACATTGGTCTAAGTGTTGATATAGCATAGTTCAATGATAAAAATATTTGATTATTCATCTACATTTTGTTTCCTATTAAATATCTTGGGTGTAGGGATGATACATTTTTCCTAGAGAATCTAATTTATCCTCTTGAATGGAATGTTAGTTAGAAGGGCACATATGAGTTCCAAATCTAGAAGAACGTGTGGATGTGGAAATATTATATTGGGTTAACACTCAAATGTTTCAGAGAGATAATAATATGGCATGTGATAAAGTCATATAAATTTGTTGAGAGGTATGGTGATAGTGCATACTACCTCAAGATATTGACCAAAATTATTGTGATGCTACTATTTCATTATAATGTGGATTATTATTTTTTATAAATATTGGTCCTACCTTGCACATTTTATGTTTGTGTTGTGTGTGTTGTGTATTTATGCATTCATGACCCCTATTGGTCATGATAAGGTGCAAGTTATCCTCGTCCCATCCTTGGTGTCCCTTTTGTGATTTGCTTCCAAATATAGCTAGATCCTTGTTGTACCTAAGAGTGGCACATATCCCCATTTAGATCCAATATTGACTATTTCCAATTATTGTTGAATCCTATCCCTCGTTATGCATTTTTTCCTTTTTATACCCATCACAGACAACTATTCTAATATTTTTCCTAATGTGTCTTCCTTGGTCAATTTTTTTATATATTTTGTGTTGTTATTCATCATTCCACATGTTCCTATCATGTGTTAGAATTTTAAAAGCTACCAAAAATTCTAAGTGTGGATGTTTTATGTTCAAACTTCTAAGGATTGTGCCTATGTTAAAGTTTCAAAGTCTCCCTTCCTACTTTTTCTTTCCTCCCAAATCCACTCTTTATGTTGTCCCTATTGGGATATGGGACTTTCCTATCTTATAATATCTTTTATCTATCCCTTGCCTTTGTCCCCTTTTCCTTTCACTATTCTATAATCACCCTTCATGTCATCATTTTCCCTTGACCCCCACTTTTCCTTTCCTTTGTTAGTGTTTCACATTTATCCATACTAGGATGATTTCTCTCTAAATTTTAAATCTCTGATTCCTATACTAAGTTAAATTTTAAAGCTATATTTTTTCCATCCCATATTTGAGGCATTATTTCCTTGGTACACCCAAACTCTATCCCTGGCGATTTTCAGTATGTGTCTTAGTAGGTCACTATTTTAAATTTATCCTCATTTATAAGCCTTGAGGAATGAATTCCTTATTATCCAGGTTATTCTTAACTCCATAACTATTTCCCTTATGCATCCTCTTAGATTCAATAATGAGGGTATGGCCTTATACTATTGGTATGAATCATGGCTTAATCCCAATCCCTAACTCCTTAACAATGGTATTATTTATGAGGTATCCTCAACCCCCAATCCCCAAAACTTTGAAACATGCATTTTGCATTATTTACTCCCTCCTACCTCCTTCCATGTATTAGGTATCTATTCATTATTATATTTAATTCTTCATCTACTCCAAAGGTTTTTTCTCATAAAAAATAGTTATCTATCTCAAGGCTATGGATTTACATGTATTTCAAATGGTGGAATATTGGAGTACCATTCCATCATTAATGTGGTGGTTGTATTTATGACATGCATAATTTTCACACAAGCTCCAAGATGTCATTTTAGTAAATTTCACAAAGATCTCAATTTGTTCTAGATGCAACATTAATGATGTCCAAGCCTAACAAAAAATTTATGTGGCCTCAAGAAACCATATGAAGTACTATAAATATGAGTTCATTTGACATATTAGAGGTTGGTAATTTATTTCTTCTATGTGACTATAAGTTGAAGGGGAATCCAGGGTTTCAACTCTTGTAACTCTAGTCACATAAAATCAAAAAGTTGTGTTATATTTTCAACTAACAAAATGATTTTGAGTAAAAAAAAATCCTTGAAATTTTTTGGGTGAAACAATCTTGCCCAAAACCACAGAGAATCTACATGGTACATATAATTTCAAGTAAACCCCTTTCACCCAAAACTATAAAAAAAGTCATTGAAATTTGAACACAAAGAAATAGGGGTTCCACCTTTCAGGAGATGGAATTAGGAGGACCTATTTCACTCTAGTTCATTAAAGGAAACCAAGATCCCTCAACCAATTGATTTGATTGGGGAATGGGCTAGGGTTAGGATGGTTTCCTAGGGTGTGATTAAATACTAAAGGGGGTTCACCACTAAGCAAAGGCTTAGAAAGAAAGAGATGCAAATGATATGCAAATGTAACTATGAAACCTAGATTATAGAACTCAAAATCAAAAAAATGGACTCAGAATGAATAGAGGTGCACATGAAAATATGAAGATGTCTAAAATAAGATCTGAAATCCAAAAATGTTGAATTTTAAAGCATACTAGGACTCATACACTAGTAGGGGCGATTTAGTCCTAGTTTAGGGTTTCAGACCAAAATCAAAATCTACAACTGCTAAACCAGGATCTATAGAAAATGTTTGAAAATAGGTATATTGGGACTCATATGCCACAAGTGGTGATTTAGTCCCAATATCAGGGTTGATCTAAAACTTTGATATCCTCTAGTGATCTCCTGTAGCTTCTCTCCCTTCCGATCTCTGAGTTTGAAACATTGAATTTTGACCTTTAGGTGACTTTCTGTAATCTTGCAAGAAAGGTGACAACTTTGACAACTTTCTCCAATCTTGCTCTTCAATGGATCTTCAACCTAAATCTGTAAATCACACATCAAAGAGAGGGAAAAAATTTCTTTGGTTGGTAGATAGGGGTTTTCCTTGGTCAAACCTCGTTTTGGTAATCAAACCTTGAAATGAAATGAAATAGAATGAAGGAATGATGAATGAACAAATAAGCTATGTTGCAACTCACCAAACCCTTGTAACAAAGGCTACAAACTTGTATGAAATGGCTCCAATGGATATGGATCTTGATTCTTGATTGAATGCTATGGATCTTGACTTGAATGCTTGCTTGAATCATAAAACCCTACATCACAAATGTTAGCTCAAAAACACACATGATGCATGATGACTTCAAGACATGATGCTTGAATCTTGAATGTAGCTCCAAAATGCTTGATAGTAAACTCTTGAATGCTCTTGATCATAAATTTGCTATAGTACTTGAATATTTGAAAGCTTAGGATAAAATATGTGAAATAACCTTGTATTTATATTTGTTTATGCCAAATTTCCCTAAATTACAACACTATAAGCTGACATCATATCTAGGAGAATAAAATCCCGCCAAGAATTTGAATTCAAAATAGGTCCAAGATAAGTGGGACTCATATGCCAGTGGTGGCGTATGAGTCCCAGTAGGCTAAACTTGGGACAAAAATTTCAAGAAATGTTAAGGTCTATGCCAAATTCAAGACCAGGCCTCAAAACTTAGGTGGACCCATATGCACAAGGTGGCATATGAGTCCCAAATCACTAAATCTGGGCCATACAATCCAAAATCATTAAATTATGATTGGTCATTAGATATGTTTCGAGATTATCCTTAGAAAGATGAATTAAATAAGGATTGTGGATGCAAAATAGGGCCAAATAAGGCATAAAGAAGCCCAATTTTAGTAGGGAGGGCCCAAAAAAGTGTAAAAATGTAAAGGGATACATTGTTCTACACTACAAAATTTTGAATTATAATTGGATTTATATGTAAATTTTTAATCAAACCCTTTGATTTGAGAGTGTTTTGCTCGAAACCTTTTTTTCCTGAAACTATCTACACAACTACCTATGTGATAGCTTGACCCTTATTTTAGGGAATATTCAAGAAAAATTTGACTCTAAAACTATCCAACTAGGGGTACTTTCATGAAAGAATACAAATACACTTTTGTAGTGCTAAGAGTCTAGAATCCAAAAATATTTTTAATAAATATTTTGATTAGTCTTTACTATAATGTTTTAAAATTTTATTATAAGTAGGTTTTTATAATCAAACATCAAGCCAATAGAATTTTTTTAATTAATTTTGAAAAACATGTGGTGCACTAGAGGAGATAATCCTCTCCAAGAGAGTATAATTTTTTTTTTAAAATCATAAAAAATTTAGATAAAAGTTGACATCCCATGAAAACTATGATGTTTTGATTAAGTTCAACTTTTAAAAATATTTTAAAAATAAACATTCATAAAAAATAAAAAAAAATTCATGTACTAGATTTTCAAGTAATTTATGTGGAGAAACAAATTAGAGAAAAAAAAATGTTTTACTCTTTTGTTTGCAACGTCCCATCAACCTCACTTTTTTCTAAAATTTTCAACACTTCAAATTATGCTCTTAAATTCATAAAAAATATATATCCAACTATTTAAAAATAAATAAATAAAAATTATAAGCATAAACTACATTAAAAGTTCTACGTTTCATTAGTTTACATCATTTTAAAACTCAAAACATAAATATCTCCTTTAGGTGATCAAAGTTGAAAATGTGTGTTTGTGTTGGACATTTACTTTATAAAAGTGTGACACAGATCTATAATTTTATGCAATCATAACTAGAGTAAAAATATAAATACAAATCTTAATTTGATTATAAATTATTCTTATATGATGAATATCTCCATGGTTCTATTTGTATAATTTTTAGGAAGTTCTAGACTAGGGTTTTATCTTGCTAGTTCCTTGGTATGAATGTAATAAATATTTGATGAACGAAACAATATTCTATTGTGTTATTTACGGTTTGAGATGAAAAATTGAAAATGTTTGGTCGTTTGATATCATTATTTTTATGTATATGTATGTGTGGTTTTTATTTGTTGTTCCCATGGTGTACTTGGAATCTGTAACCAAACTAATAGACATCAATCTTAGAAGTAATGATTTGCCATGTGATTAAACAAAATATATATTACACCAATAGGTTATGAGTATAAAGTAGATTGCATGCACCTCATTTTTAAGCATTGTAACTTAACTAAGGAAAAAAATATGTAGTGATCCTTAAATTATTATCAGATCATAGAGTCTCATGTTGCACATATCCACATCCTATTACTATGTAATATTCTGCTAATCAACTTAATATAGGTTATAAATGTAGGTTAGTCCTTAGCTTGATGATATCATTTGGGGCCAGATACAATAAGTACTAAATTATTAGTTTATCCACGTCTATATTTAGTAGTGTTAATCCTATTTAGAATACCTCAAGAGGATCCCTTAGGTCTAATTGACCCCAAATTCGAAGATATTACCCACCTTAATAAATTAGTCTATTGTTTCCCTACTTTATTATAAATTAGAGGTTTTTTTCTCTAATTTTGACACTCATGGTGCTCAGAGAATGTCTAGGCTTTAGGGATCCAAAACCTACAAATTTGTGCACCAACACATCACATTATTATTAGCGGTTCCACATTTTCTTTGTTTTTGATATAAAAAGTAGAAAAACTAGGGTGTTGTCCCTTTAGTACAAGGCCCCACAGGCCATCAACAACAAAGTAACATTAAAAACACAGTAACAACAAGGCCTAGAAACCAAACCAATACCCTAAATAGTTCATATCAAAACCACCACCAAAACATAACACAAAAACTAATACTAATAGTAATGTCCATCATGAAACCATGATTTAGAGCAGTCTTAACCACAGACCACCAAGGGTCATACCAGTTAAAAGGAAACACAAAATTAGTAGTAGTATCTTTAGTAAAATTAAAAAGAAACGATGGCCAATGAGGCCAGCACCAACCAAAAAACCAAATCACCCACGAGCCTAATCCTTCTTCCCACTGCTTGGTTTAATTAAAGTTATGGTAGCCCAATCTTCAGTGAGGAACTTAAGAATTTCCTTGTCGATAGCTTCTTCCTCCACATTGCTTGTGGACTTGTCCTTCTGTAGTAGACATAGAGTGGTGGTGGACTTGTGCATGATCTTCAGCACAAACCGAGTAACATCTTGCAACCTTTTCTCCAAACTCTCCACTTTGTATTTAAGGTTGTCGACCTCCTCCCAGACCGCATCCTGTTTACTACAAGCTTCCTCCATGGGGGCCTTTCCCTCAGCAATGTTTGACGCCCTAGATTTGACCTATTTGATCCTAATACTGGAAAGGCCCATGCGACCCATTTTAAGGCTTTCTAAAACATGGGAGAAACTACTAGCAGAAGTTTAAAGAGCCTCCTCCTCCACATCCTTTTCCTCCTTACTCTTACTCTCACTTCCATCACGATTGTCAGAATCTGACACCTCCTTAAAAATCTTGTCTTTTTCTTGCTTGATGACCAATCTACTTGACCTACGAGGGGTACTAGTCTCCTCAATGATCTCAATGTCAGAGTCAATTTGTTGAAGCCTAAATTTGGTTTTCTTGGAGGCTTTGGATTTAGTTTTCAGAGCGAGAGCTATACATTTTTCATCCATTTTCTTCACCACAAGCCCCTTGGGTAGGGGATGTCTCTTGGGGAGAGGCTTTCGCGGCAGGGTTTTTTAAACATTTTTTCATATTGGGGCTAGGGGCATCCATAATACTAGTAGACGGAGGAGCCGAAGAGACCGGAGCCTCTTAAACAGTAATGGGACAAGGAGCACCACCTTTTCTTTGTTATGTTGGAGGATGGTTTTGCAATAAATTAGTGATATAATTTTATAAAATTTATAATAATAGCCATGAAATATAAACCATTGGTTTAAATTATAACTTAGATTTTGGTATAATATTTTAAAAATAGTGAAAAAGTCATGTAGAGTTTCAAACCAATTATAATTTCACTCTTCCATGATAAGAAGATATTGTTTGAACTTTGAATTCTTAAACAGGAATGAATATAGGTGGAAATCATGTTGAATTTTATACTTATAAACTTTAACTTATGTTTTCAACTATACAATCATTTTATGCATACTTATTTGTGAGGATTTGAACTAGTTGTACACAGATGAGATATTTGACATAGTATTTAATTACTTTCAAACTAGGTATATAATCTTTCCACCTTCAATATTGTCGACTTCTTGTAGTAACCCCAAAAATCACCCCTTGATTTTTTTATTTTTAGATAAAATATTTATAAATAAAGTATGCAACATGTTGTGTAGATATAATTCCCATCTACTAAACTCCAAGGATAAGCATGCACGTACAAAAAAGTGTATTCAAATAAATAGTGCATCCTTTGAGGCTTGTGTGCATACTTGAATAATGTTATAACTTACTTTTATTTGTGTGGTTCAAAACATTCTTAAACCATAGGTCCTGTTGTATTCTAAGTTATAGATTTATCAAGTGTAACTTCATCAAATGAACTCATATAGGCATAAAGTCACATGACTAACCATTTCAAAGCATGTCCAAGTGCCACAGAAAATATCAACACCTTCCAACATGTTCTTTCAAATGTCACTTCATTTCATTGTGTGCTCTTCATTTATCAAGTGCTACTTGATGAACATGAAACCTAAATAACATTAATGCATATCATGTCTTCCTAAACCCTTTTTTTTGTACTATATCAAGTGTTACATTATTAAATTTAATAATATTTGTACAAAGACATAATTTTCCTTCCATGCAAATTAGTTCTCTCATATTACATCATGTCACTTAATTAATATAAAAATAATATGCAACAAGTCTAACTAGATCCATCATATCTCAAGAAACTTCCTTTCTCTTTTAAAGTATCAGTTGAATAATTTTTAAATCTCAATATTATTTGACAACCCTTTGATACTAATTCTCATTCAACTAAAGTTTGATATTCAACCCTCTTTGTATACTAGTTTTATTTTCCTTATGTAGGGTTTGTGTATGATTCAACTAGATTTATTTGCAATTTCCCTTGATATAATATCATTTATGTTTACTCAAAAAAATTAATATTTACCGTATAAATCCCTTTGAACA
>VDFB02108968.1:0-20259 GCA_007258455.2 Sequoia sempervirens
ATGATGATGTGTGCGTTGATGATAGCATACATGATGCTGCTGATCATGATGTGAATGAGGTGGACTCAACCTCGTACTATAGTGCAGATTGGGATGAAGAGCAGGAGGCGGATCAGGTGATGGAGTACGAGATGATCGACAATCCGTTGTTTGAGATAGATGTTGATCACCCCCTTGACCCGAGTCCTGAGATGAGCATTGATTGTGGATCGAGATTTCAGACAGAGTCCGCAATGGAGTTTACTGAGGCGAGCATTGTGAGAAGTGCTCAACACTTCTCTTCTAGTCCACATGTGGAGGATTTGTTGATGCTTCAGTGTGGATTGGTTTAGGACGTATACCATCCCTTTTTGGATGGAGAGTTACCATCTTCAGTAGACGGAGCTAGTGGTTGCAAGTACCCGACTCAGTTGTTGGCGGGTGAGTACTTGCCGGATCAGTATTTAGTCTACCATCAGGCTGATGTGTACCCAACCCGGTTTGTTGCTTCTTTGTTTCAGAGACTACCAGTGGACACAAGGTTACAAAAGGATTATAATGTTAGCAGGCTTGATGGCACAGGTGGATATCACATCCATGAGAGTTTAGCGGAGGTTATGGAGAGATGTTACGTAGTTGATGCTTCCAGTTATCCTTACCTCCTCATGATGGATGGACATGAGTTTGGTTTATATTGGGATCCCGGTGGAGACAGAGTTAGCACGACTGTTTGGATGGGTCCCAGTGTATTGCTTCACCACTTCTGGTATGGTGGAGTTAGGATCAGTGTTGAGGGAATCTTGAATGAAATTCACAGCATTCTAGGAGTTGTTACCAGCATTGATAACAACCTTGATTTTCATGACAGCAGTGATGAAACTTGGCATGAGCATGAGAGGAAGGTGATTACACCAGGGCTTGATGTTTCTATAGAGTTGTCACAGGTGGGTACTCGAGATTTGGGTACTAATTATGCAACTTATGGTGATCATTCATGCCAGAGTGAGTCTGATTTGTCATATCAGACCGTAGGAAACCAATCAGAAAAATTATTTGAGGGCAATGAATCCCAGGATCGCGAGTCAGGTGGGTATGCAGTTGCTTTGGAAGAAGAAGTGTGCGAAGCTACTGCCAAAACAGCAGCCTCTACAAAATGTGTTCATCCATCCTATGAGGTACATGGCAGCAGTACCCTTGTTGATATTGTGGGCGACACTGATAGCACACACAATGCTACTACTCATGACGAGAGTGATAAGGATTCAGCCTCTTACTATAGTGCGGATATGGGTGGAAATGATGAGTCAAAGGGGTATCATCTTTTGGTTGGGCAACTTAAGGTCAATGACAACATGATTGCTACAGCATTAGAGCATTTTGATGTTGCTCGACAGATGTTAGCTATGTATGGTTGGGGTACTCCTATGTCAGATGAGCACGGTGATAGTAGCCTTTCCCTTGCAGAATTCCATGCCCTACGAGAAGCCATTAGGATAATGAAACAAAATTACTTACAGTTACTAGCTGATAGGGATTATCTTCTCGAGTGGGGGTGCACTTGCTACGATGCACTAAAGGGAAAAGAGGAGGAGGTTGACGAGCTCACTCATGGGCTCGAGGTGACTATGGATTCATTGGAGAGTGCTCAGTTGGCCCTTCAGGAGTCACACTCACGGTTGGAGGAGCTTACCGTGGTCTCGAGTTTGGCACAGTCTTCACCAGCTTCCGATACAGTTCAGGTTTCCATGGCAGCAGTTGGCGGGGAACATATGTCTATGGTTTGTGGGTGTGAGCAGGTTGATGATGTGGTTACTACATCCATCACGATTTCAAGGGCAATTGATACAAAGGGGATGAGAGAGTTGGTGGAGAGTTGCGGAGAGCCATGTGTTGCCATGACAGGTGATGCGGAACAGATTATGGATAGCTCTTGTGACATGGTAGTTGACTCACCAGGGAGTTATGTGTCGACCCGCGACACTACTATGTCTACTTCACAGGAGATATGCAGAGTAGCATCTAGTTGGGAGATCGGTTCTTGTGACGACTTGTTTCCTTCTCCTAGGAGCAAATCAGTCTTTCCATCCCATACAGTTGATTTCGGTTGGCAGCTTGATGAGCCTATTCAGGAGCACAATTCTAGGGACTCGGAGTTGGACGGTTCAAACCAGCATGGAATGATTGCGTAGTTTGTGAATAAGCCCTTATTTGAGTTTGATGACGGTTTGATCTATGACAATCCACTCTTAGGGCTAGAAGCCGATCATACTTCTGATACTAGTTCCAGGTTGGGTGATAGTCGCAGAGTTTTGGATCGTCCTAGTGCATCGGGATGCCAAACAGGGCTCACAGAGGAGTTTAATAGGGTGTACACGGTGAGGAGTGCTTATAGTTTTGCCTTTGATCCACCTATACATGATTCATATTCGATGCACAGTTCTTGGGCGCAGGGTGATTCTCTTGGTGCAGTCAAGGGGAGTAACTCTTTATTGTGTCCAAAGTTACCATCTTCAGAAGATGGGACTAAAGGCTGCCAGTACCCAATTCAGTTGCTTGCGGGGGATTACTGGCAGGGGCAATAGTCCGTTATCCATCATGCTAATATGTATCCGACAGGGTTTGCTACTTTAATGTCACAGGGATTTCATACGGATACATGGTTACGGGGTGATTACGGTGTCAGTGGACATGATGGTTTGATTAGTTATCACTTCCATGGGTGTTTTGGAGAGATTGTAGGGAGATATTGTACTGCAGAAGTTTCCAGATATTTTTGTCTCTTCATGACAGATGAATGGGAGTTCAGGGTGTATTGGGATCCAGGTGGTGACAGGTCTATCACTGCAATTTGGATGGGTTCCGACAGGTTGCTTCACCATTTTCAGCATGGTGAAGTTGTGATCAGATTTGTGCAGAGGAAGTTAGAGGTTATCAAACATGGCAGACTGCCATCCTGGGTTTGGGATCCAGGGATTTTTTGCACAGTTGTGTTTATACTGGCGCTGTAGGAGTTAGTTAACGATGCATGGGACATTCCACAGTTCTTCTTTTGAGCCTTCCGAAGAATGAGGTTTCTTCGCAGTAATGATTGCTTGGGGACAAGCAATTTCAGGGACGGCGGACTGTAATGTCCCCATTCTTTCGCGAGCATCAGAGTCAATGGATTAGCCTATTATGTCGATCCTCGTAGGCTAATGGTTCTGGATAGAGGGTCACTTGATCGGGCACTTGGTCGGTAAAATGCAGTAATAGTATCCGGAGCTTGGTGATGTGGTGAATTTGCGTGTTTGGCGTGTAATTGGAGCTTAAATTATTGATCATCACCACTTATGTCACTTTCTCAGGCTTAGGGACCATGTGTCTATGTTTTAAAGGGGTCACTTTCTATTTTGCTGTTACTATTCATCCCTAAAGTGAAAAAAAGAAATAACTTAAGTGAATAGTGATTTTTTAATGAATAGTGTTTCAAAGTGAAATTATAAAAGACCTTGAGAAAGTTCGACCCATTCATGCTTGGATATGTTTGTTGAATGAAACTTGAAGTGTGGAGTTTGGGAGAGAAGGAAACTAGGGTTTCCTGATTTCTGCAGTGGGTAAGCCTGGATTGGGCTTGTAGTTAGGATTTGGCATCTTGAAGGTGTGAAAGACCACCCTAAAGTGCTGGTTACTTTCTTGTTGCTGCATTTGAAGCCATATTTGTTGTTTGCAAGTGTTGGAAGTCATCCATGTGAAAGGAGATTGCTGCTGGAAGTTCCTTTTGCATTTTGGAGGACGTGGCTCGTGTTTTTTGTGTTTGTTGAAGCTGATCATTCATCTACAGCCAGCTGCTTGAAGTAAGGGTTTCAACTTCTTCAAACAAGAAAAACGCCTTCTCTTAGTTGCTGCTATCTTGTCTAAAGGGGGCGCCCTTGGTATTGGAAACTTTTTCTTCAATCATTTGGCGGGAGAAAGTTGTAAGTAAATTTTTATGTGTATTATGGTGGCCGTGGGTACTGTAGCAAGCACTGTTCACAGTGCATTTTGGCTGCAAGTTGTCTTTTGTTGTAAATGATGTCTCTTTCGAAATGTATGAAGATATATATGATTTTAGCACTCTTTGTAATGAAATAAGTCTCTTAACTAGTGTTTGGAATTACGTTGAAGTTATCTTTTAAGTTCTAGTTTGATTTGAGCTCTCTATGTATATGGTTATAAGTAAATTATTGCAGCATTGGCAAAAAAGCTTCAAAAAAACATCAAAACAAGAAACATCAGATTACAAACCAAAAAATCAGACCTTTAAACGAAGTGAAATCAAATCAGCAGTGAGCACGGTACATCACACCCACGTAGCATCCTCCACTGGCAAATCTCTCCATTTCACTAAATATTCCTTGATAGTCCTCCTGCGTAGCTGTCTTTCCCTGTATTCCAGGATCGACTCAGGTACTAAAATCAACTTTCCCTCATCATCTAAGGGAGGTAATATTGCTGAAGGTACCACACGATGCCCTAACGCCTTCTTGAGACATGACACATGAAAAACATTGTGGACCTTACTATCCGCTGGAAGCTCTAGCTCATAAGCCACCTCTCCAACACGCCTCAGAATCCTGAAAGGACAATAATACCGCGGCTTGAGCTTCTTCGATCCACTCTTCCTGAGAGTAGACTGATGGTAGGGCTGTAGCATGAGATATACCATGTCTCCCTCCTCAAAAGATTTCTCTGTCCTCTTTTGATCTGCATACTGCTTCTGCTGATTCTGTGCCTTAGCAATATTCTCCTTAAGAGCCCTCATAACGTCTTGGTTCTCCTGCAATAAGTCTCCAGCACTAGGCACTCTATTGTCACTCAGTAGCAAATCAAGAAAACTAGGCGCCTCATAACCATACAACGCCATAAATGGGGACATCTGAATGGTCATGTGATAGGTGGTATTGTAACAATACTCACATAAATATATCCACTTGACCCATGCCTTTTGCTGCCCTGCAATGTAATTCCTGAGGTAGCCTTCCACCCATTTGTTCACTATCTCCATCTGACCATCAGTCTGCAGGTGGTAACTGGTGCTCGGTGTGAGCTCGGTCTCACAAAGTCTGAACACCTCCTGCCAAAAGTGACTCAGGAACCGACTATCCCTGTCGCTAACTATGCTCCGAGGCAACCCATGTAATCTGAAAATCTCCCGGAAAAAAACCTCTGCTACCTGTGTAGCTATGTAAGTGGTGGTGATCGGAAAGAAATGGGCATACTTCGTCAGCCGATCCACAACTACATATATGCAATCCCGTCCTTGGGCTTTAGGCAAGCCCATAATAAAATCCATCGATAGGCATTCCCACTTCCTATCAGGAATCGGAAGTGGCTGCAACAACCCTGCCGGGTACGTGTTCTCCTGCTTGTTCTGCTGACAAACAGGGCACTCACGCACATACCAAAGAACATCTTCCTTAAGACCCTTCCATGTAAACCTTTCCCGAACCTGTTTGTATGTTTTGAAGTACTCGGGATGCCCTGCTGTAGGTACATCATGAAAGGCTCGCATAATGGTCTTCTTCATCTCTGATCCTGGGATCAAGAAAATCCTGTTCTTGTAAATGATCAAGTCATTCACAAGTGTGTACCTGGTGTCCACCATAGATCCCTCAACAATACCAGATGCCCATGTATCCTTGGCATACTCTGCCACAATCAAGTGCCTCTAGTCCTCTGCAATATGTACCGTAGAACTCAGATAAGGCCGACGTGAAAGAGCGTCAGCAACAACATTCTGTGTACCTTTGATATAGGTGATATCAAAGTCATATGCCTGTAACTTACTCACCCACTTCTGCTGACGGTCATTCAAATCTCGCTGTCCTAGGAAATGCCTCAAGCTATTATGGTCAGTTTTAATACAAAACTTACTGCCCATGAGATATTGCCTGAATTTGGCCAAGGCATGCATTATGGCCAGCATTTCCTTATCATATATACTGTAAAGCCTCTTTAGTCCTCTGAGTTTTCTGCTCTCATAAACAATCGGGTGCTTGTCCTGCATAAGCACCGCTCCAATATCCTCACCAGAAGCATCACACTAAAGCTCAAAAGGCTTTGTAAAATCCGGCAGTGCCAACACTAGACATGTAGTCATAAGCTCCTTGAACCTCACAAAACACTCCTGTGCCTCAGGAGTCCAAATGAATGCACCTTTTTTCAACAAATCCGTCATAGGTGCTGCATGGCATGAATAACCACTGACAAATCTGCGATAGAAACCACATAACCCAAGGAATCCTCGCAGCTGTGTAAGGTTCGCTGGAGTAGGCCAATCTACGATAGTACGGATCTTCTCAGGATCCATCCGCACTCCCCCTGCACTGATAATATGGCCTAAACATAACAACTCAATCATCCCTAAATCACATTTGGATTCCTTGGCATACAAGACTCCCTCTCCAAAATGCTGAGTACTGTATCCAAATGAGCCAAGTGCTCCTGCCATGTCTTGCTGTAGACCAAAATATCATCGAAGAAGACAAGTACATATCTCCTCAAATGTGAGTGGAAGACCCTGTTCATGGTGGACTGGAATGTCACTGGAGCGTTGGTTAGCCCAAATGGCATAACCACAAACTCAAAGTATCCACAATGACAGCGAAAAGCGGTCTTCTCAACATCCTGCTCACGAACTCTAATCTGATGATATCTCGATCTCAAGTCTATCTTCGAGAAGTAATAGGCACCATGGAGCTCGTCAATAAGCTCATCTATACGGGGTATGGGATACCTGTTCTTAATAGTCCTCTTATTCAGGACTCTGTAATCTATGCACATACGAAGCGTACCATCTCTCTTCTTCACTAGAACCACTGAAGAAGCAAATGGTGATTTACTTGGTCGAATGTGACCCATAGCAAGCAGCTCCTTGATAGTCTTCTCTATCTCATCCTTAAGCCGCTTTGGATGCCTGTAAGGAGTAATCATGACGGGCTTGGCGCCCTCCTCAAGCTCTATGATGTGCTCAATACCCCTGTCTGGAGGTCTCCTTGGTGGAATGTCACTGAAAACCTTCCCATGCTTAACTCTCAACTGCTGAATGTCAGGATGATACTCGGTCTTAAGCTGTCCCTCCTGTGTAGGTGTCAAAGTGCACTCGGCAGCCCACTCAACCATGTCATGACGCATAAGTCTCTCCATCCGTCGGAAGGAAATAGTCCTGACGTTATTGTCTCGGATGGCCTTCAGGATATGAGTCTTTCCATCCACATTGAACTGGATCTCCATGTCTTTGAGGCGAAGTGTAACTTCCTCAAGGGAATGAAGCCACTTCATGCCCAAAACTAAATCAATATCCCCCATATTCACCACATAATAATCAGCCTTGAATTCATAATTATTCAAGCGCAAAGGGAGATCCTTAATCATACGGTCACATCTGAGAGTGTAACCATCAGCCACCTTAACTTGAATGCCCTCAAACTCCTCGGTTATGAGCCCACGCTTCTCAACAAATCTGGCATTTATAAAATTATGGGTGGCACCTGTGTCTAAAAGGGTGATAACCTTTTGACCTGCCAAAACTCCTCGAAGTCTGAAAGATCCCTCCTGCTGAATGCTAGACAACCGTGCCTCCTGGATTTGGAGCTCTGACTCTGCCCTCGCCTTAGGCTCTGAAGCCTCTGATTCTGACTCCTCAGAACTCTCCTGGTGTTCGGAATTCTCAGGTTTTGAATCCTCATAATAAGCCCACATAACTCTATTGGCCTTACCCTTAGGCCGCAAAGGACAATCATGGTTAGCGTCATAGGGACCCTTGCAGTAGAAGCAAAGCTTCTTCCTGCGCAAATCATTAAGAGTCTCACGATCCAAGGGTGCTGCTGATTTTCCCTTTGAATCACTCTTAAAATCAGATGTCTCCTTATTTTTATTGAATCCCTTGTTGTCCTTAAATGAAGAAGTATTCCGGGAATTGAACTTGCTAGATGGAGCTGCAAGTTCCATGCTGCGTGCCTTCTTCATTGCTTCCTGTAACGAAGGAGGATCAAATGCTTTGATCCAACCTCTCAATGGTTCCAACAATCCCTCCATGAAGAGCACAACTAGACGCCTCTCTGATATGTTGGGGACCATCATAGACAATCGCTGGAAGCCTCCTATGTAGGCCTCCAAACTACCAACCTGTCTCAACTGGGCCAAATCTCTGAAGTAAGACTCAAGATCCTTCTTGTCGAATTGTTCCACCAACCTGTCCACGAACTCCTGGTAAGTGGTGATACGATCATGCTGGAGTGTCACCATCCTGTGATGCCACCAGTCATAGGCTGCCCCCTCAAGATGCAAAGTAGCATATCTAATAGCATCCTCCTCAGCCATGGGACGCAATGTGAGGAAGGTGTCCAGCTTACTGATCCACGCCTGTGCTGTGACCTTGTTGCTACCGTCAAAAATAGCCAAAGTGAGTCTGTTTGTGGCGTGCTTCAGGTCACTATTATAATGTCTAGGCCTCCAATCCGGTCTATTCCTGTAATGCTCTCTCCTTTGTGTGAGAAATCTGTCAAAAGTAAGTCTCTCTCTGACCTCCGGGGTCAGTAACTCCCACTCATCGTTCGCTGCCATAAGAGTATCAGTGAAAACATTTCCCCAGGCTCCTCATTTGCAATAGCCTCATCAGGCTCCTGTCTCACAAAAGTAGGGTGGGTAGGCCTATCTGCCGTCCGTGAAACAGTCCTGGGTGCCCTCCGTGAACCTGCATCACTCCTGTTCTCGTCACGTCATGGTGATGGTCTCCTCGGTGAACCTATCCTCTGTATCACCGTGGTCAACTGCTGTAAGACATCAGTTACCTGCTGCCGACCTGTCCGTAAATCTCTAAGAGTTTGTCTGACCTCTGCATCATCATCCCTAGGATCTCGAGGAATTTCTGTTCTATTAGCCATGGTACCCGGCTGCTTGTTCAATCCCCATTCCCTGTCAAACAAAGCTCTCCTGCGAGTGTAATATCTGTGAGGCCCAACCTCCTGTGGCTGCATAAGAATCCCAAACCCTCAGGCTGGCAGGAAACCGCTCTGATACCACTGAGAAGAACCCTTCTGGCTCAACTTCAACCCTAATGCTCAAACTGCTTGTTTTTTTGTGTTTTGAAGGTTTCTGATTTTTTTGAAGTTTTTGCATAGAAAGAACATAATGCGATTTTGAAAGAAATGCTTCTAAAATCTATAATAAATTCAATAAGGTGAAAACTGACACACAGAGATCCCTAAATCGATAGCAAATGGTTTTATTATACTTTCTCAGTGCTTACAATATTCACACCCTAGCATGCAGACAAAAAGGAAAAACTGATTGCATTATTTAAAAACCTGATTTGCTGATTGCAGCAGTCCAGAATGAAGATGATAAAGTACGACCAATAAAAAATATCAACTTCTCCCTCCGCCAGAAGATTGCAGATGAATCCAGAGGAATAGGTGCCCCCTTTGGTGAAGTCAGAATGCCAAGAAGTGAGGCGTCTTGCCCTAGGAAGAAAGTATGGCCCTGTACTTGATGGTACGGCCCGACAGCAGCAAATAAGAGATCCGTACGGCTTGAATAGGGATGCCAAATGAGTACTAAGCCAGCCGCTAATGAATTTCTCTTCTCCTGATGATTCTGGATTTAACTCTGAAATTAGATCTTTTGAATAAGCTCTGTAATAACTTCTGGATGAAGCTATCTCTCTGACAGGCAATAAATCAGCTGATACTTCACAGCCTCTGAACTGCAGACACTGAAGATGGCTCATTCTCCAATGCAGACGAAAACTGAAACCCTTGGCTTCGCTCTCTGAAGGAATTGTCTAAAATCGATTTCATAACATAAATGATCAATTCTCTCTCAAAGGAAAACTTATAATTTCTCACTTAGGTCGACTTCCTCAAGAAAAGCATCATTTAAATAAACTTTAAATTCTTATTTTAATTTTCCAATAGTTTGGACGCCCTTTTAATTATAAATAATAATTGAAAAGTGGCCCCTTCTTCATGATGGTCGACCCCTTCCATAAAGTCACTTAAGTTATAATATTTAATTATATTATAACTTTATAATATAAGCTTAAAATTAATTAATATTTATTTTGGCAAATAAATATTAATATCTCTCTCAAAATAGGTCCAATTGACGAACTGTCTGAAGCCAGATGATAAGTGACTGAATCCGCATATGACCAGACCATACTGCTAAAAATAGCAGGGGTGCTCTGCTGAGTGTCACCACTTACTAAAAATAGTAAGTCAAGCAAATGATGTCCGAACGACCCCGAACGAAAGCCAAACTGAATGATTCTGATAATTGAAGCCAAGCCAAGCCTCAACAAGACCCTCTATCCACCCTATCAGCCTACGAGGGTCACATAATAGGCTAATCCCATGAACTGAGAGATGTCAACTGGAAGGGGACATTACAATCTCATTCCAAGAAAAATAGATCTATTCCATTTCAGTATCAAGGATCTTATCCTTATCTGCAGCTCAGGTCACACAGATAGGCACACTTCACGAACTTTTTCTCTCCTACTAGAAATTTATCATTCTTGGATATTTGGAGAAGCTCTAGAGAGAGCGGTCACATCCTCCTAGGATGGTTCATCCTGGCCCCTCATCCTAGATATTTTCCTGTGAGCAATCTCACATCTTGCTTGGGCCCTTTCACTGTGATAGACAACAATGTATTGGTTCTCTTAGTTGAAATCTTCCTATAGACATTTGACAACATTTGAATTCTTTCACGGCCTCTTATTTGATGATCTTAATAGGCTCCATGTTTATTTGAGGGGTCATTCCCTCACAGGTTATTTGTAATTGTACTATGACTCCCTCGCTTTCTTCACCTTTCAAAACCTAGGCTGTTTTTAGTTTATGCTTCTCTTTTATAACTGATTGTTCTTTCTGAGAACCATTGCCTATTGTGGTTAGTCACAGACACTAATATAATTTCGTTCTGTCTTTCTCCTTCCCATATTTGGAGTATTTCTGTGTAAAACCTCACCACGATTTAGCATAGAGAATATTTTCAGTTGTCATTTTTTTTAATAATCAGAATGATTCTAATCAACAGATATGTGATACCTCAATAACAGTGCGCTTTTCCTTTTGATTGTACTGATAAAGGTCATCTCTTCCTTCTGGTGATGCAAAATATTGAAGCCTCTCTTTCTCATGTTCAGCAGTTGCAAAGTGGCTCATAACCTACACCATTTGCAGATACACAATCTGTAAGAAGTTTGTCTGCAAATCATATCTTAACCAAATATGTAAGCTTTAAATATCAACCATTCCAACTTCATTTCCTAAGGAGCTGCAGAAACACTTAAAAATAAAAATGGACATATTAAGAACTTAAACAGAAATTTATTAAATAAATTAATTTGGACACTTATGATAAGCAACCATCGGAGTCAGATCAGATCTGTTATGACTTATGCTACCACACTTGAGATCCAAATGCTTCATAAAAGAACAAGAAATGAAAAGCATGTTTTTATATACAGTTAAAGACAATCAAAAAAATAGAAGGATCAGCCTACAAGACAATTTAGAAGCAGACTTAGTATATGTAGAAATCCAGTTTTCAAGTACCCATTTTGTAGAGACTCACATTTCTGTGGAGATGGAAAAATGTTTAAATGCGTATGCAGATGTTAACACCCAACCATCTGCCGATGTGCAATAAAAACAAAGGATCATACTAACAATCAAAAGCTTAATCCTGATAAATGTTACATAAATGATGAATTAAGAAATATCATCAGTGGGCATACAATGCTTTTTGTTCTCTCATAATGCCAAATTGTTACTATATGTAACTTGGACAATATACATTAGCATTCCTGATGAGAATTACATATATGGAGAAGCAAAAAAAAGGAATAAAACACATCAGCCGTGTTTAATCAGCACCCAGCACCTAGGCCGTGCTGGGTCAAATTGGTATGGCTTTGACCTTGTCAAACCAGGGATTTTTTGAAAAAACATGGATTATTCAATAACCTGCACATTTTCCACATTTTAAAAAAAACCGCCTATTTTTTTGGTTTAGGGTCTAAGATTTAGAGTAAAATTTGCCGTTATTACCCATTTTAAATCCATGTACACTTTCAGTTTGCCATGTCAGTGCCTTGTAAATGTAATGCTACCATGACATACACAAATAAGGATCAATTTAATTCAATTTTTGTTCTCAATCTTCTCTCGGTTCATTTGTATTTCTATGTTTCATTACCATTTCTATTGGTGGAATTGCAAATGAATGTACACGAGAGATATCAGAAGTGCATTACAAAGGCCACAAGGACACCTCATGTTGCACAAGTTGTTACTCCATAATGTGTCTCACTAGAATGTATTGTATTTAGACACTTTGGCTTTTATTTTATTTTATGAACATCAATATATTGTATTAAGCAAGAAAATAGAGCTACAATATAAGGTTCCAGCAGAGGCAAAAGCCAGGGAATCTGTGTCATACAATAGTTAGAGTTTGGAAGCTCCTTTGCGCATTTAAAAGATTGTGACTAAGAGGTCCTATATGTTATGAGTCATGACTTTGTGATGCATTCCTCTAAACCCACCAGAAAAACAACTTTAAAACTATCAACTGTGTTAAATCTACTTCCACACATAGATGATAATATTCCTAAGATCTAAAGACCTGTACTTTACAAAAGTATAAAATGACATTAGAATGCTAGGAATATAACAATTGCAGAAAACAAATACTGCATTCTGAGTCTGGTATTCATTCCAACCCTCATCAAGCCAAAATACATTCATCTTCACCCAGACACCTTTAGCCATTGGAATTTTTGTCAATAGGTTTTGCCTTGTGTTGCCAAGAGACATGTCTCTTGCCCCGTGAGACACGTCTTGGAGACTAGTACACGTCTTCGATACCGGAGACGTCCCCGGAAACGCCTGATGAGAGCCATTTACGTCCCATTTTATGCCACATTTTAGCCTTTTTCATATGCCTTCAATCCCATTCCCATATTCTATTTCCATATCTTATCATAACATTTTACCATTTTCCGCTGCATATGAGTAAATATATGAGTGATATTTAATATAGTTTTGGATAAAATATGGAAATTAATTATTGACTGTCTTTACTAATAAAGGTTGTGATTTCAAGCCTTGGAAAATAAAGCTTGCAGCATGCAGATGACAGGAACTTTTTGTCACCTTTTATGCAGAAAATATTCCTGTCACTTTTTGGTCAGGAACTTTTGTTTATCACTTTTTGACCAGCAATTTATTTCTGTCATCTTTTTAAAAGATGACATCAACATCCAAGGTGGCATCGATTATCTCTTCAGTGCTGAATCCAAATAAGCACAAGAACTCGTGAGATTATTAATGAACAAATCTGAATGGAGATGCAATTTCCAGTTATGTAGAGGAAACCGGAAACCTTCTATTTACACTATTTATTGTAGTAAGACAATGTTTAATTCATGGACAACAATGAATAGAGCAGAGTACATGTTGTGACCTATTTCATACATCGCCCCATTGCTGTAAAACCCTGGTGGTTCTCAACCTCGAAACCCTGACTGATAGTTTATGTTTTTGCAAGTTTGTATTATTTTTTTTTGTGTTTTTGAGATTTTCAGACAAATAAAGAGAAGCTGCGATTTTCTAATAAATTGCTAATAAAATCAAAATAAATTAAAAAGCAAAGAATAGGCTCAGATCTTGATCATATATCATAGGCGCATCATTTTATTGAAGATTCAAAGCATTTACAATATATATAAATGTGACATATGAATAAAATATGAATATATTTCAAAGAAACCTGGTTTCCCCTTGCAGCCACCTGAAGCAATGGTGAAGATGTACGGCTGAATGGAATAATGCGTCTCTGTCCTCTGGAAACCTTAGGCGCACCCACTGACTGTCAGCAACTGAGATCTGATGATGTCTACTGACAAATGAAGGAAGTACGGCTTGCTGGTACAGGACTGTACGGCCTGACAGCAGCAATAAATAAAGTACGGTTTCTTGAAAGATGTGCCAGATCTCTGAATAATGACCTCTGACAGAGTCGCCTCAACTGCTAGATGGAATAACTCTGTAAATCTCTGCCTGGATAAATGAATAAGCCCAATTTGTGATCTCTGTGCGAAATCACCAAGGTGCAATCTTCAACTGGTATTTCACAGTCTCAGTATGCCAATCTCTGAAGAGGTATCGTTCTCCAGAAATGAATCGCCTGCTGAAACCCTAGGGTTTTGCAAACTCCAATGCTCAGAGCAAATAAGACAAAAGTTGAATAACATAACATAATGGTTCGATTTTGTCTTTCCTGAATATATACTTCTCTTGAAAAATTCGACCCACAGCTCCTTTTAATAATCATTTAAATAAATGATTAATTATTGCGCTTTTGACTTAGGAGAAACTCATTTAATAATTGGCGCATTTATTAATGAATAATAAATATTCATTATATCAAATATTAATACTTTATTATAAAGTATAATAAATACTTTATAATATGCCAATTTAATTAAATATTTAAATAATTAATAACGTGACTTTAATATAAAGTCAAAGTATTAATTATTTCATTAAACCATTAAATTCTCCAATATCTCTCCGTCTGACTGTCAAACTGAAGAACTGGGTCGACTCTGAGCTGAATAGTTGAACCAGGTCCCCTGCCCAAAATAGCAGCTTCCGCTTGACCTAACTTTCTAAAAATAGAAAGTCTCTAAAAATCCACTCTGGAAGATTCTGCGAAAGCCCAACCTGAAACAACTGCAAAACTGAAGCTACAAAACACTGAGTAACTGCCTCAGATGATCCTCTGCACACACCTGTCAGCCTACGAGGATCGAAATAATAGGCTAACCTCGTCACCAGCTGCGCTGACTAGGATGGGGACATCACAATTGCAAATGGGGATCCTCGGTTGTTTGCTCTTAGGGTTTAGCTTTGAGTGGCAATTTCATAATCTCTGTTGCTCTGAGAATTTCATGTCAAAGTCTGGAGTCATCACCCGAGCTAAGTTGAGAATTTGAGCCTGAAACTGAACATGAACGTCATAGAAGTGCTTTAGAAGACCCGGTAGACGAGGATCGCCTGTGCTTTCGCTCAATTCTGACACTACCTATTTTTTAGGGATTCTACTTTTTTGCTTTTTTGTTTTTTTTCGTTTTTGGCATTTCTAGACCAATCTGGAATTTACTATTTTTAGAAAGTTGCTTTTTGCTTTTTTCTATTTTTAGAAAGTGCTAGGTCTCACTGGCAGTGGAGTCGAAAGTTTCCACTTCTAGAATTGAAAAGTAGGCAAAAATCTTAAAAAATCGGAAAAATCATGAGAAAAGCAATGAAAAGTGCATGCAAAGATTTGAAAGGAAAGGAAAAGCACATGCAAAATCTGGAAAATCAATTGAAAAATCACACCTTCAAGGAAGAAAATATCAATGAAAAATCAAGTAAAAAGCAAGAAAATTATGATGAAATTCGCCTAAGTCTGGAGAGGTGCGCCCCATAGAGAAATCCAGTTAAATCTTGGAAAAATCCAATTAAAATTCGTCCATTTGAAAAGTCTTGCTAAAATTCGCCCAAGTTCAAAGAAATCCAGTTGCATGATTCAAAATTCCAGTTAGCAAATGATGAAAATTGGCTAAGGCAAATAAAAATTCGAATTGGGACTTCAAGAATTCCAAGATAAAGTTAAAATCCACTTGAAAGGATGTAGAAACCTCTGTTCTCACTGTTCCGGATCTGAATGATTTTTTTTGTTTGTTTTGATTTTTTCGTGTTTTTTGCATAAAGAGACAAAATGCGATTTTGAAAGAATTGCTTCAAAAAATTCTATAATAAATTCAATAAGATGAAACTGACAAATTTGAATCTCCAGATCGGTGGCAAATAGTTTTATTACACTTCCTCGGTGTTTACAATATCCAAACCCTAACATGCAAATTAAAAAGCAAAACTGATTGCATTAATGAAAAACTTGATTTGCTGATTACAGGTGCCTGGAATGAAGATGAACTGGTACGGCTATCAATAAAAACACTTTCTCCCTCCGCTAGATGATCGAGAATGAACCCAGAGGTATAGGTGCCTCATTTGATGAAGCCAGAAAGCAAAAAAAGAAAGCGCTTTACCCTAGATGAAGAAGTACGGCCCTGTACTTGCTGGTACGGCCCTGCAGCAGCAAACTAGAAGTCCGTACAGTTTAAGAATGGATGCCAGATGCATACAAATCAGCCGCTCAAGGATCTTCTCTATCTCTGGAATAAACTCTGAAATAGTAATCTCTGTATAAGCTCTATAATAACCTCTGTATGAAGTTATCTCTCTGATAAGCAATAAATCAGCTGGTATTTCACAGCCTCTGAACTGCAGACACTGAAGATGGTTCGTTCTCCAATGCAGAATGAAAACTGGAACCCTTGGCTCTGTTCTCAGAAGAAGCACTTGGCAAAAATTCGATTTCATAACATAATCCCCTTTCTTCACAATGAAAAACCTTATATTCTCAAGAGGGTCGACTTTTCTCAAAAAAGCATCATTTAAATAAAGTTCAAATTCTTCTTTTAATTTTTCCAAAGTTTCGAACACACTTTTAATTATAAAATATAATTGAAAAGTGCCCCCTTCTTCATGATGGTCGACCCCTTCCTTTAAGTCACTTAAGTTATAATATTTAATTATATTATAACTTTATAATATAAGCCTTTAATTAATTAATATTTATTTCCGCAAACAAATATTAATATCTCTCTCAAAACAGGTCCGAATGACGAACCGTCTGAAGCCAGATGATAAGTGACTGAATCCGCATACGACCAAACCATACTGCTAAAAATAGCAGGGGTGCTCTGCTGAGTGTCTCTACTTACTAAAAATAGTAAGTCAAGCAAATGATGTTCGAACGACCCCGAATGAAAGCCAAACTGAAATGATTCTGCAACTGAAGCCAAGCCAAGCCTCAACCAGACCCTCTATCCACCCTATCAGCCTACGAGGGTCACATAATAGGCTAATCTCAAGAACTGAGAGATGTCAACTGGAAGGGGACATTACAGTCCGCCCCTCCTGAAATTGCTTGTCCTCAAGCAATCTCAACTCTGGATGCTGCAAAATCTCCTCACTCTCCCATGTAGCATCCTCTACTGGTAAATCTCTCTATTTCACCAAGTATTCCCTGATAGTCCTCCTGCGCAACTGTCTCTCTCTGTATTCAAGGATCGACTCAAGAACTAAGATCAACTTTCCCTCATCATCTAAGGGAGGTAATACTGCTGAAGGTACCACACGGTGTCCCAACGCCTTCTTGAGACATGACACATGAAAAACATTGTGGACCTTACTATCTGCCGGAAGCTCTAGCTCATAAGCCACCTCTCCAACATGCCTCAGAATCTTGAAAGGACCATAATACCACGGCTTAAGCTTCTCTGATCCACTCTTCCTAAGAGTAGATTGACGGTAGGGCTGCAGCATGAGATATACCATGTCTCCCACCTCAAAAGATCTCTCTGTCCTCTTTTGATCTGCATACTGCTTCTGCTGATTCTCTGCCTTAGCAATATTTTCCTTAAGAGCCCTCATAGTGTCCTGACTCTCCTGCAATAAATCTCCAGCACTAGGCACTCTACTGTCACTCAGTAGCAAATCCAGAAAATTAGGCGCCTCATAACCATACAACGCCATGAAGGGGGACATCTGAATGGTCATGTGAAAAGTAGTATTGTAACAGTACTCGCATAAATATATCCACTTGACCCACGCCTTTTGCTGCCACGCGAAATATAATTCACGGGGTAACCTTCCACCCATTTTGTTTACTATTTCCAGATAGGCCATGCGATTGCCGGGTGAGTAGCGGTGCCCCAGTGTAGCTGGGTCCACAAAGTCGAACACCTCGCGAGTGACTGGAACCGACTATCACAGTAAGCTAGCTTATATAGAGGCAACCCATGTAACACGAAAACCTCACGAGAGAAACCTGCGCTACGTGGCCAGGCTGTGTAAAGTGGTGGTCGAGGAAAGAAGTGGAGCATACTTAAAATTGACCGATCCACAACTACATATATGCAATCATACGGGCTTTAGGCAAACCATTAATAAAATCCATCGGCGGGCATTCCCACTTCCCTATGGGTCGAGGAAATGCTGCAACAATCACGGATCGTGTTCTCCACAACGTTGCAGCGACAAATGGGGCACTCATGCCGAAGAACATCTGCCTTAATACCCTTCCATGTAAACCTTTCCCGAACTTGTCTGTATGTTTTGAAGTACCCGGGATGCCCTGCTGTAGGTACATCATGAAAGGCTCGCATAATAGTGTTCTTCATCTCTGATCTTGGGATCAAGAAAATCCTGTTCTTGTAAATGATCAAGTCATTCACAAGTGTATACCTGGTGTCCACCATAGATCCCTCCACAATACCGGATGCCCAAGTGTCCTTGGCATATTCTGCCACAATCAAATGCCTCCAGTCCTCTGCAATATGTATCATAGAACTCAGATAAGGCCGACGTGAGAGAGCGTCAGCAACAACATTCTGGGTACCTTTGATATAGGTGATATCAAAGTTGTATGCCTGTAACTTACTCACCCACTTCTGCTGACAGTCATTTAAATCTTGCTGCCCCAGGAAATGCCTCAAGCTATTGTGATCAGTTTTAATACAAAACTTACTGCCCACGAGATATAGCCTGAATTTTGCCAAGGCATGCATTATGGCCAGCATTTCCTTATCATAAATACTGTAAAGCCTCTCTGGTCCTCTGAGTT
Organism: Sequoia sempervirens; assembly: GCA_007258455.2. Classification (NCBI taxonomy): domain Eukaryota; kingdom Viridiplantae; phylum Streptophyta; class Pinopsida; order Cupressales; family Cupressaceae; genus Sequoia; species Sequoia sempervirens. The sequence continues at coordinate 18,748 of VDFB02108968.1, forward strand.
TTCTGCTCTCATAAACAATCAGGTGCTTGTTCTGCATAAGCACCGCTCCAATGCCCTCACCAGAAGCATCACACTGAAGCTCAAAAGGCTTCATAAAATCTGGTAGTGCTAACACTGGACACGTAGTCATCAGTTCCTTGAACCTCACAAAACACTCCTGTGCCTCAGGAGTCCAAAAGAATGCACCTTTTTTCAACAAATCCGTCATAGGTGCTACATGGCATGAATAACCATTAACAAATCTGCAATAAAAACCACATAAACCAAGAAATCCTGCTTGGTATTGTGGGTTAGGTGGAGTAGGCCAATCTCACGATAGCCGCAGGATCTTCGGGGATCCATCAGCACTCCCTCTGCTTGATAGTATGGCTAAATTATAGCCTTAGTCATCCCTAAATCACACTTGGATTCCTTGGCGTACAAGGACTCCCTCTCCAAAATGCTGAGTACTGTATCCAAATGAGCCAAATGCTCCTGCCAAGTCCTGCTGTAGATTAGAATATCATCGAAGAAGACAAGTACATATCTCCTTAGATGTGAGTGGAAGACCCTGTTCATGGTGGACTGGAATGTCGCTGGAGCGTTGGTTAGCCCAAATGGCATCACCACAAACTCGAAGTGTCCACAATGACAACGGAAAGCAGTCTTCTCAACATCCCTACTCACGGACCGAATAAGTGATATCACATTGTCACGATTTTTGTGACCTCACCAATCAGCCGAAGAACAAAATAGTTTGGGCTACTCCGTTCTCTCTTGATCAAAGTATTCCATGCGCTAAGATTGCGAGAAAGTTCGCATGTTCAACTCCAAGGTTCCTTAAGTGCGAATAGACCCAGTTTGGTTGATGTGTATTGCTGTGTTCGTACGAGGGGACTTACACAATTGTCCAGATTTCTTGCAGTCAGCAGCTAATGTAGGATTTTGAAGGGGAATTCTCATGTGTATGATTTGGCAATGTGTATCTTTTCCTAAGACTAATAAGAAATGTACGGAAAGTAAAAGGGGAAAGGCCTAAGAAACTTATATTCTATTCTAAATGCAGGGTATGTGGGGCTTCGTTTCAATAAACTCCAACCGGATTTCGCCTAGCCTCCGTCGGACAGCCTCAGCAAAATCGGTGCAATCTTCAAAGGGGGTAGCAAAAGGTATTCAAGTTACAGTTTAACATACATACACCATCAGAACAACGCATATAAGTATGTAAACCACAACCGAAGTTAAACACAAGATAATGTCCAGTTGACCACACAAGGCGAACTTATCATCAACAAGCCGCTAGTGGTATGGAATAAAACGAAGCTATCTCAATAAAACACCACACACCGAAGTAAGCTATTTGCATGAATTAAGCTACTTGGATACGAAAGGAAGAAGAAACCTTGCTAGCATTTCATGACAAGACGAATTCCATCATCAATGAAAAGATCTATTATCATAAAATGTGTTACACAACAATCTCCTCAAAAGTTTTCAAAGGGAAAACTTTCTCTCTTCTCAAATTATGCAAAA
>VDFB02108969.1:0-109906 GCA_007258455.2 Sequoia sempervirens
TTTATCGGCCCTTCAGACTTTCGAATTTTCCCTTACCTTCCTATTGTTCCTTGGCATTCCCGATTCTCGAATTCCAAAATTCTTCAAAATCCTAACTTCTTTATCTATTAGACTTTCAAACCTCCTCATCCATCCATTCCTTGGTACTTGTCTCCCAAACTCTTTGATTCCTCAAAAGTTGTTACTTGTCTTTCGAGCTATCAAAGTTCCTCCTTTATCCATCCCCTTGTTAGACTTGTCACCTTGGTCATAGCTTCCACGAAAGTCCAACATCCTGACATTTCCCTTGTCCACTCCAAATTCTTCAAGTCTTCCGAACTTTAAGCCTTCCCCTAACCGGCATCCCTTTCCATGCTTCCACAATACTCCAAAACTATACCAATTCCTCCATAATGTTTCCCAAAGTCCAATTTTTTGCATTTCGCATCCCACTTTCCATGTCGAGGAGTTTGATGGTAGCCCAATAGCTTGATGCTCGATGGATAGTGTTGTCAAGATATCGGATGAGGGTATGCCCACGTCCAAGACCCGACTGGTATGCAATTCAACAATATCCCAATGCCCAATGGTTCGACAAGGTGTGTATTTAGGTCTTTGTCGGGGCATCAAAGGATTTAATGCTCCTTTCTCAAGTCTGATGAGCATGATGGTAAGCAACATACTAATACTCCACAGACAGCTGGAGGGTCACTCCAAATCACGCGTTTTCATCCATCTACCACTTTGCATCACCATTAATGCCCTCCAACTACCAGAGATTGATCTAAAGGAGCTCAAGAAATGCTTCTAATGCATTTTATCATGGATCCAATAGAGAAAGACGATGCCCATACCTCAGTTATTATTTGTAGAACCCTATGTCAGAGAACCATTCTTTGTACCATGATATCAATAGTTTTCTTGCACGTTTTCTTATCCCTGCTCATGATTCATTATGGATTTGGATTTTGTTAACAACAAATTTTCCTTTACGTAAAATTTTTAATCACAAGCTCCATAGCACGCCAAATAAAGACAAAGTCCCTAACAGCAAAGAGAGATCACCATTTCATTGGTGATCTTCCTCTGAATTTTAATGAAGCAGAGATCACCATTTTGTTGGCGATCAAGGTGTGTATTTAGGTCTTTGTCGGGGCATCAAGGGATTTAATGCTCCTTTCTCAAGTCTAATGAGCATGACAGTAAGCAACATATTGATACTTCGTAGACAGCTAGAGGGTCACTCCAAATCACGCGTTTTCATCTATCTACCACTTTGCATCACCATTAATGCCCTCCAACTACCAAAGATTGATCTAAAGGAGCTCAAGAAATGTTTCTAATGCATTTTATCATGGATCCAATAGAGAAAGACAATGCCCATACCTCAATTATTATTTGTAGAACCCTATGTCAGAGCACCATTTCTTTGTACCGTGATATCAATAGTTTTCTTGCACATTTTCTTGTCCCTGCTCATGATTCATGGTGGATTTGGGTTTTGTTAGCAACAGATTTGCCACTATGTAAAAGTATCAATCACAAACTCCATAGCCTGCCAAATGAAGACAGAGTCCTTGACAACAAGGAGAGATCACCATTTCATTGGTGATCTTCCTCTAAATTTTAATGAGGTACAACTCCCTCAAATGGTTTGATTAGGACTAACACTGACCCATAACCATGAAATCAATGCGACAAGCTAGAATGAATACTATCAACCTCCTAATGCAAAGATTAGGACTTCAATAGCAAATGTAATAGTTTCTCAAACAAGGTTTGTTTCTATTCCAAAAAAAATGAACATAATAAAGAGAAGTATACAATTCACAAAGGAAAGAACTTCAAATATATAATCAAATTCATAGATTGATATACAAATATTATGTTAACACTTCAATGTTCATAGACAACGAACAACTTCAGAACTAAAACAATCCAAAATGATGCCCCTTCATCTCCTTATACATCACAGTGCAATTTAGAAAACTAAAGTTCAAACCCTGCATAAGTCCTCAAGTCATACATTTACAGGACTTCATCTCGGATCTTTACCATTAATGTAACTGCCTTCTTTCCAAACGAGAATATCACTAACCATCACCTAATTCTTGCATAACTGAGCTCAAAGAGCAGTTATGGCTATTTTTAAGCATATAATAATTGCATTGCTCCAATCAATTTGATTTTGACAGGTGAGTTTATCACCGTTGCCTATATGTAAGCCTTGTGGCTTTCCGTATGTGCAAGTGGCTTGCAATCTTCAAAATTTGCATTTAATTACATCTCATCCTGCTATTGCACTTGTGCGAATTGGCTCAACTAGGCAGTTTAACTTCACATCAAGGCTTGTTCAACCAAAATCTAGCAACCCTCATCACATCATATGCCTTATTCATTTAATTCATGGTAGCATACATTGTCCTTTGCATTGCTAATTGTTGTTGAAGAGGTGTCTTCATAATTCTCCTCATAAACCTAGAAGCCATCCTTCCCTTCTATAAATTGTAGTGACTCTTCATTTTGCATATCAATTCCAGCATTTCAAGATGTCAAGCTCTTCCAGTGATGCCACCTCCAAAAATGATTTTTTGTCCATTAAGAGCAATAACTACAACTTAGTTAGGCAGCTGGTGGTGAACTAGCTAAAGGAAATGTTTGTCATCAAGAGGGATATAGGATTAATCAAGAAGATTATTGGGGAGAATTTTCTTTCTCAATTGCACGTTCATAACTCCCAACTCCTAGAAGGATTCTTGTATAACATTGTCCGCACATCTAGAAGGTTGGAATGGGGAACTAGAGCTGCAGAGCATTTGATCAAGCCGGTGTACCTGGCTAGTGTGGAAACTGCACTAGGAATTAAATGATAATTGATATTCGATATTCGTTATTTGAAGGAGAGGAATACTCCTTAAATAATACAATACAAGATGATGTTTCTAAAAGGAAACAATCGTTAACTAAAGTAATTAACTAAAAGTTACTTAAAGCTAACTGAAGCAAACTAAATTAACTGAAAGTAAACTACTAACTAACTAATAGCTAAGATGACAATTAAATATTATAATAATACTTTAATACCCTCCCTTAATGGTCATCCTACTAACCACACCAAGTTTATCCCAAAATTTTACAAATTTATCCTGATTGGGAGACTTGGTGAGAATGTTCGCAGTCTAATCCTCAGTTGGAACATACTGCAACATCATAGGGCCATTTTCAACAAGTTGGTGGATGAAATGACAATGAAGCTCAACATGCTTGTTTCGCTCGTGGAAGGCTGGATTCTTGGCAAGCTTTAGCACCCCTTGATTGTCACAAAAACAGGGTGAAGACCTGCTTGAGACATTTGCATGTCAGCAAGCATCCTTCAAAGCCATATTGTGCACATGCTACCTTAATTGTTCCTCGATACTCCGCTTTTGTCAAGGAAAAAGCAACTACCTTTTGCTTCCTGCTTGTCCAGGTGACTGCACCCATACCAAGACTGAAAACATACCCAGAAGTGGACTTCCTATCATCAACTAAACCTGCCCAATCTGAATTTGTAAAGCCAACCAGCCTAGGATCTTTGCATCTGTTGTACAGAATGCCAAAGCCAGGTGTCCCTTTCACATATCTCAACACTCACTTTGTTGCAACCCAGTGTTCCACCTTAGGAGTAGTCATGAAATGAGAAATGTAGCTCACAACAAAACTGAGATCAAGCCTAGTGGTAGTAAGATAGATGAGGCTACCCACTAGTTGCCTAAACGTAGAGTCGTTCACATTGGTGAGTCTGATTTGGTTGAGAGTTTCAGCCCCTTCTCCATAGGAGTGGAGGAGAATTTGCAGTCTTCCTTCCTGAATTTCTCCAATAGACTCCTGGCATACTTCGATTGAGAAATGAAGATATTGCTACCTGTCTGCCAAACTTCTACACCAAGACAATAGTGTAGGAGACCCAAGTCTATCATCTCAAATGCTTGACACAAATTCGACTTGATCTATTCTATCAAATGTAACTTATTGCCAGTAATGATGATATCATCCACAGATGACAAGAAGGATGATATCACTGCCAATGTTCTTGACATACAAATTTGCATCTGAGGGACTCCTCTGAAACCCCTGTGCAACCAAGTACTTGTCAAACTTCAAGTACCATGCCCTGGTGCCTACTTTAGGCCATAAAGAGCCTTTAGCAATCTGCATACCTTGTGTGCTTTTCCTGCAACCTTGAAACCAAGAGGTTGTGTCATGTAAACCTCTTCCTCCAAATCTCCATTGAGGAAGGCACTCTTCACGTCCATTTGGTGGACCTTCCAACCAAGCTGTGTTGCCATGACTAGGACAAGTCGAATGGTGCTCATCTTTTCTATAGGAGCAAAGGTTTCCTCATAATCAATACCTTCTCTCTGCGAGAACCCCTTAGCCACCAACCGAGCCTTGTATTTATCTTGTGTTCCATTAGCCTTGTATTTCACCTTGTAGACCCATTTGCAGCCAATGGGTTTCTTCCTTGATGGAAGATCTGACAAAACCCACGTGTTGTTCTTCAAAAGACTATGATGCTCAAAATCCATAGCCTTTTCCCATTTGGGTTTACCCTTTGCTTCTGAATAATCCTAGGGCTCATAAATATTTTGAATGTTGGCCATAAGAGCAAAGTTTACTGTGTTCTTTTTGCTCTTGCCTTTAGACGATCTTCCCTCAACAAACTCATCATCATGAACATCACCAATGAGCTTCGCCCACCACTTAGGATGAGGAGGAGATTCATCTTCTTCCAAATCAACCTGATCATCATCATGACTTGGGCTGCCTAGAATAATACCATTTGGATGTTGATCCAGGTTATCCTGAGGAAAATCTGTTGGTACAAAATCTTGCCTAGGAGATTCCACAATTTTGGAATCATCAGAATCCCTCTCTGCTTGTACAGGATCTTGCTTAAGAACTCCCATAATGTCAAAATCATTAGAATCCCTCCCTTTAGGAGGAGCTACTAGAAGCTTAGCTTCCAAATCCTTAGTCTTCAAAGGCTAATCCTTAGGACTCTTGATGGAAGAAGAGAGCAAAAAGGGCCCACCTTCCTTATCAAACACAACATCCCAGTTGAATGTCAAACAATCAGTGGTCACATCAATCAGCCAATAGGCCTTACGATTGTCACTGTATCATGTTAGCATCAACTTCTGGCTCTTGGAATCTGGCTTGGTCCTCTTAGCATTTGGAATCCAAACATATGCAGTCGAGCCAAAAACCTTGAGATGAGTGATTCTTGATTTTCTCCCATACCATGCTTCCTCTGGGATCATCTTCCTAGCGGCCTGTGTGGGAGACCAGTCAAGAAGGTATACTACAATATACACTCCCTCATCCCAAAACTTCTTGGGAACATTTTTGTTCTCCAACATACAGCGAACCATTTCCGTAATGGTACTATTCCTCCGCTCAACAACACCATTTTGTTAAGTGGTATACGGTGTGGTAAGCTGATGCTTAATACCGTGTTTAGCACATAAGCTGGTGAACTGGTTGGAACAAAACTCGCCCCCATTATTTGAACGTTCAGACTCTTTTTCAACTAATGCCTTAAAAATCTAATTGATGCAATATTCATTGGTCCACAAACATCTACATGAACCAGTTGTAGAACGTTGGATGCTCTCCAAGGCTTTCCATCTGAAAATGGAGTATGATGTTGCTTCCCTACTTGACAAGCTCTGCAAACACCATGTGTTTGCTGTTGAATCTCAAGTAAGCCTTCTACCAAATTCTCTCAAGCTAGCTGAGAAAGGTAGGGAATGTTGAGATGCCCATACCGTTGACACCAAGGAGTGTTGATAGATGAACTCCTCGCAACCAACACTCCAAAGGATCTCCAGTATCAACTAGCCGATACAAACCATGATCCTCGAAGCCAACTGCCACAGTTTCCTTGGACTCCTTATCAACAATTCGACACTTGAGTGAACTGAAGATGATGTCCAACTTCGGATTGTGTCGCATAATCAGATTCACCGAGCGTAGCTTGAGCTCCATGCCCAACACATAGTAACATTAATAAATATTGAATTTCTCCCACTAGATGTGATTTGAACGTTGCCCTTTCCGACAACTGTATACTCTTTGCCACCACCAAAGATGACAAAATCGAAGCAAGCCATAAACTATGTGAACCAATCTCTCCTATTTGTGAAATGTCGAAAGGCTCCAAAATCAATGTACCATGCAAATGATTTGACATGATCTGTTGGTCTTTTGGCTATTAATACAGAAGAGGTAGACACCTGCTCAGAATGCATAAATGCCATCCCTCTCGTTTTCCAAAAGCACAAAAAACGAGGTATAAGTTTTGTGGTCAGTTGGCATGGATCCCAAGACTAGCACAACTACAATTTTAAAAAGAAAGGTCTAAAAAGAGGTTTAAAAAAAGCAAGATCTTTTCAGAAAAAACCTTCAAAAAAATCAAATGATCAACAAACAAAAAAATTATAGAATTTATTTTTTCAAAAACTCTTCAAAATTTCAGAGCCCCAAAATTCTAGAAAACCCTATGAGTTTCAAAAAACCCTAGCTCACAGACCATGAACTGCAGATAAAAACCATCTCAAAAAGGGTGCAATTTTTTTGTAGACAAAATTTGTGAAAAAACTCTTGAAAAAGGCACGAATCTTCAAAAAAAATCAAGTTGTGAGCAGAAAAAATGCAAAAAACTTTAGCAAAACCCATCAAAAAATCACCCACAACCAGGACAAGACCAATCACGAGTTCTTCAAAAGGACCCGCAAAAACCTTCAACCTGTGATTTTGCACAAAGAATAGATGCGGAAAATTCCAGACCTGCGATTTTTTTTATTTTTTTTAAATCGCATCAAAAATAAATAAATAAATCCATCAAAACACTAATGCAATTTGCTGAGGAACATCAAGGTCTCCCACGATCTTGAAAGAAGCCCATGAAACTAAGGAAACTGGCACAAATAAACACCAGGTCGTGGCCACAAGCAAAAAAAAAACACGCAAAAAAAAATGGCACTGTAGACGCGATTTTCAAGAAAGAATGGCTTGATTTTTCTTCAAAAACCTGCGGATTTTCACACAAATAGATGTGATTTCTGCGGAAGAAACCCTCAAAATTTTTGCTTAAAGAGTGATGATTTTCCATTGAAAAAATCTTCAAAAAAATCTAAAAATCAAAATGCTTGACGAAAAATCTCTTTAAAAAAATCTATTTCATGAAAACTTTTGAATTTCTTCACAAACCCTCGATTTTTATTTCTTAAAAAGAATGGAAAAAACTTATGAAATTTTCCAAAAAATCTTCAGGTAATCAGCCACGAATTTTTATTGCTCAAAAAATTTGTCAAAAATGAGTCTGAGCTTTGATACCATGAAATGATAGTTGATATTCGATATTTGTTATTTACAAAGGAGAGGAACTCCGTAAATAATACAATACAGGACAATGTTTCTAAAAGGAAACAATTGTTAACTAAAGTAATTAACTGAAAGTTACTAAAAGCTAACTGAAGCAAACTATGTTAACTGAAAGTAAACTACTGACTAACTAAAAGCTAAGATGACCATTAAATATTATAATAATACTTTAATAGGGAAACCTCAATGAATATCCTAGGGTCGACCTTGTTGGGGATGCAATTTGCATTGCTACAGCTCTGCAACACGAGCATGCCAAAGAAGTTGTTGGCCTCCTCTGTGTGGACTTGAACGGAATGATATGGGGTTGTTTGCCCATTTTGTGGAATCGAATGAAAACCTCTTTTCGCCTACCCAGATTGAGAGGTTGCAGGAGGTGGTAGAAGGAATCCGAATCTTGTGTTTACTCTGCGTGTTTGAAGAAATGTACTGAAACCCCCTTTTTGATGTAACTCAATATATGTATATATAAACATAAATATATAGAAAGATTTTGCATACATTTGGTATTCTTCACTTTTGTTCAATGTGTTCTATTTCTTCTGCAATGCATTTTCTTTCAATTTTCTAGCCATGATGAATTTCACTGAGCTCTTGTTTGTTTTAATGCAAACACTTGATAATTTTCCATTTCAGTTGAATGCACATGTATAGCTTTTCTTTGGCACTGTTAGTCATTTTAATAACACATGGAAGATACCACCCTATAAGCAATATCGGGTCCCAATGAGGTTTTGAGCACCTTGTCAGCCTCCGATGCAATTGTGAAAACCTCATATTTACTGCCTTGTGAACTACTTTTGAAATGCATGTCAAACTTTAGGATTTTTCCCAAGAACAAACTTTATTATCGAGGACCAGGCAGGGTTTCAAAACCTTGCAAAAGTTTTGAAACACAACAAATTTCCTTTTACTTATATCTTTGTTCATCATTCAATCAGGACTTGATGAGGTTTTGAGAACTCCGTCAGGCTCCAACATTGCTTTCAAAACTTGATTTGAACGGTGAACTTGAAACCTTTCCTAAAGATATCGGGCCGAAATGAGGTTGTGACAACCTCATCGAAACTCAACGAGGTTTTGAAAACTTGGGGAAAGATCGACTTAGGAAAAATTTTAATGAGCGGGCATAATTTGGGAGTGTGACAGCAATAGGGGTAACGGGTCTTAAGTAGGATGAAACTCTGAGAGGAAGGTATGGTCACCACTTACAGTTATGAGAAATCACGCAATTTGAGAGGGCTCATGCAAGTTTGCATGTTCTCATTCTGGGCAACCTACTAAAGGATAATATGTAGATTGAGTTTCATTTTTGAAAAAAGGAGCATTTTGAGGCTAGAGAAGGGCATAGCAAAAAGAAGAATCATGTAGCAAAGCCAAATGGTTCATATTTGCAGATCTAGGTATTGCAATTTTGTTATTGTGATGATCTACATTTATCCCAAGTACGTAATAATACATGTAGCCATTGTAGATAGACTGATTAAAGGAAGATTCAACCTTGATTGTCTCCTTGTGTATAGTGTACATTTTTAGATGTGTTTATGATTAGTTGGCCAACCAAATAACTGTAAAATCCCTATAAATATTTTCCAAGTTATCTTCTCAACAATTAAGGAAATATATGTGTATGTTCATGGATTACTATGTAGAATCATTTAATAGTTTGCAACTATCAATTGTTTTTATGAATGTATCTATAGAGCCTAGCTTTCCTTTCCCTCGCATTTTGAAAGGCATAATCTTTTGTGCCATCTTGATTAAGGTATCACCTTGGTTTCAATTATTGCATGTTTGAATGAATTCAAAAACTCTATTGCCCAACTGGAGAAAGGCACCAACCTATTACTTGTGTTACCTCCCTTCATCCTCTGCACACTCAAAATACATAAATTTAAACATCTTTTCAGTTTTAGTTGTTTGTGTGTTCCAACTGCCATGTCTGAATTTCCATAACATCAAAGGGGTTATCATAAAACACATTCATTGACAGTTATGTAGCAGATCATCTATTTAATAAGATGCTCGACCTTGAGTTTTGCAAAGCAGCATATAGGCACAAAGTGAACCGAAATAGGGGTGCAATATGTGACGGGTATGGTTTTGATCAAGGTGAATTTTTTGCTCTTGTGATAATATCTATTACAACATCTTAGGGAAACCCCCCTTGGTCTTGCAAAGCTAGAAGTGAAGGAGGTCTTACCAACCTCAACAATTGGTCCTAGGTTGCCCAACCTGAACATAGGCTTGTGGTAATCTTCATAGGTTTGAAAACCCTATACCCAAAGAACTATATCACCAAAGATCATTTTAAAAGCTTCCATGGTGGTGGCTATCAATTGGGTCAAGCTTGATTCATTAGCAAATGGTTGTTAACGCCAACAAAGGGACCACAATCCATAAAAGGTGTTGTAGCAACGTTTGTAATATTTTCAATATTTTTGTGAATGTAAGAAAGGCCCTATAACTCAGTCTGCTTTAAATACAGCAATAAAAAACTTACGCATCTCTACATACCTTTGAAATATTCCCCTTTAATTTTTTCCCAAAATTCAATACACAAACCAACAACAAGTCACTGATTAGCATTAGCTCCAAAAGCAAATCAGCACGGAAGTAACTCTAACCAAGAATGTTCACCAAGATCCCAATGTGGGCAAGGTGATAGCATATGGTCAGAGGATCATTAGGAATAAACTGAATTGAAATTACAATTCATCTGCTGATGCAGGCATCCACAAGCAGTGGGGATACTCCACTTATTCAATGGGTGAGATTATTACATTATTAAAGGCGGCAAGCCAGCCATTTAAATCCTCACTTCCACTTATTAACGTGAAGGGAATATAGTCCACACAACCACTTATTTAGTGGGGGGGAAACTTACAATTAAGAAAGATGATTATTTAAACTCAACCACTCAATCGTGGGAGTATGAAATTTAAACTAATTGCAACAAATAAAATAAATAGCTGTTAGTACTACTAATCAGCTTTACAATGAATTAAACAGCTACAAATAAGAAAGATATGCTTCCAAATCAATCAATGGTTAGAGTAACACTTCCTCTAACTCTTACAATACAATAATGATATAGAAATGAAGCTCAAACCAGCATTATATCAAAAACTAACAAGTCTGATCAGAAATAGAGAATACAGAAAATCAGACCAGCAAACTGTACATCAATGAAATGCACATAACTTTATCAATTTACCTCCAAATTGAGTGAAATCAATTGCAATGAACCTCTAGAGGATAGGCGCCCATGTCATGATGATGAAACAGCTTCAAAAAGCAACCATTAATTTACTTGCACAATTCCCAATGCTCCCAACATGGTATGGCCCTTAGCAAGGGCGATTTTGCAAGAATAAAAATAAATACTTTGAAATAAATTCTGATCTTCTATGGGAAGGGGCGCCCAAGTGCTAGGAATCCATATCTTCAATACCCAGAAGCATATTAAAATCGTACAAAGAGCTGTTAATGAAAATCACCTTCAGCCATGAATGAACCAGCAAGCTCAAAAACTGAAAAATACTTCAAATTCTCCAACAATGAAGCTCAATGTGCACTTCTGAATGAAGCACACTCTCAATCCACCATCTAGGGAACCATAGTTTCAAGCCCGAAGAATGGAGACAAATTGCTAAGCTTTCCCTTAGTCGGATTCTGGATTTCAAACCAGCAGCATAACTTCACAATATTTCCAAAGATAATCAGCTCTTCAAACAGCAGCAATATATAAGTTTCAATTGGCAAATGAAGCAACAAGAGACTCTTCAAATTCCAAGAAATTGAATCACTTCAACTTCCAAAAGGTACGCCACTTTAAGCATTTCACTTTTTGAAATAATAAAATATTAATCAACCTCTTTTAGGCGTCCAACTTCACTTTGCAACAATAAAGCATTTAATAATTCATTAAATACACGATTGACCCCTTAATGACCCCTTTTAAAAACAACATGAAGTGATCATTCCTAGGCGTGGGGGTACAACTGAGAAACATAAAAATGACTAAGTATAAAACTTAATCCATGGAGATAACCAAAGCCAAACTGAAACTGAAGGATAGCAAGATGACTTGAGCTGAATTGTTGATGATGCTACTGCCAAAATTAGACTTACTAAAAATAGCCCACTGCTATAAATAGTAAGTTCACACCAAAACAACAGAAAGCCAAATTGAACACTAAACTGCAAAGGATTGAATTGCTGCTAGATAGATACTGCCAAAAGATAGACTTGCTAAAAATAGCCAACTGCTATAAATAGTAAGTCTGCACAACATCCTCTGAACGCCAACTGAGCAGTATCTAAAAGAGGAAACCCTAGTTTTCTACTTCAGCTTAGCCTACAGATTTCCAGAAATAGGCTAAATCCAAAAGAAGAGCATAGGGCCAAAATGGGGACATTACACCTTTCACTACACTTTGCCTTGGAACTATTAGCCTCCATCCTAGTGCTCAAACACTACTAGGTTACAAACCAATTACTCCCTACAGCAATAAAAAACTTGCACTTCTCTACATACCTTTCACTGCACTTCGCCTTGGAACTATTAGCCTCCATCCTACAGCTCAAACACTACTAGGTTACAAACCAATTACTCCCTCCATCATTCACCTAAATGAGAGGAAGGTGAGCATATTGATGGTCTGAAGCAACTTTTCATCTAAGAACATCTTGATGCAAATAGATATCTACTTCAACAAATTGAGTTGCACAAGGGTCTAAAACTTATGGAATGCCACTTCAACTGAAATTTAAGTATATAGTGCAAATTTTAGGGCATAGCTATGAATAGCTCTCTTAATTAAAATATTCACGATGTGCGTCCAAACTATATCCAACTATTGTAGCTTGAGAAGTTCTCTTTCCTCTACTCCACCTCCCTTTAATGCTCAATCTTTTGTTGCTTTCCACACACCAAGAGCCAATATAATAGATGTTTTGGCAACTCAACCCAAAACTCCTCATATAAAGAATCAAACAGCTCATTCTCACACCACTCCCTAATTCTTGTGCCTTAAGTATCTATATACATATAAGGTCCTCAACTTTCCTAGTAAACCACTTCTAGATGTCATGTGTGACTTGCTAATGCATCACTTACAAAACATGAAAGCCTTAAGAGGGTCTTGGCAAACATAACAAAATGTTAGCCATCTTACTACATGTGCAAATAACCTAGACAAAACATGTTCAATGAAACCCACATACTAGCATAGCAATATCCAAGTTCTCACCTGAAGCATAGTTGATCATTTTATCCTCTAATTAACTTACCAAAAAACACACAAAAGAAACACTATATAAAAAAAAGCGGGAGGACGGGGGGCGGGGGGGTAAAGGGGGCAACTTTTCTATACTCTTATGCTTTTTGGTCATATTCTTGGTGGTTTTTCACTATTGGCACCAAAAATATAATGCACCTTACTTTAAATATTGTAATAGTGCCAAGAATAGGATAAGATAGAATGAGGATAAAGTGTACAAATATAGAAATAGACATTATAGAAGTAGTTATCTTAAGCACGTGATTTATCTTAAGATTGCAAAATAAAGTTGATAGCTAGCTTTGAGGCAAATCATGTTCTAAGTATAGATTGGAAGAAAGCAATCTTATTATAAATGGACTTGGTCCTAGGGACAAGACCCTATATAAACTATATCAATGTAATATATTGTCAATGATGAACAGACACTTGATTAAAAAATTGATTGATTCATGACAAAATCATCTTGTCTATTCTAACTATATTGCTTTTACATTTGTTTAAACCATAGAAAAATAAATCCTCAAAAAATCTGATTTTTAAAAAATCTTCGGCCAAACTGACTTTTTCCCCAAAAAATTCCAATTTAATCAGCCATGATTTTTAACGATTTTTTAAGAGTTTAAATCATGAAAATATTGCATAAAAATTGTGAAAAAATTGCCCAACCAACTTGTCGTGAAACCTTAGCCATGCGAAATCACTATTTAATTGGGTTTCGTTGATTTTTTAGTAAAGAATTAAGTGTTAGCCACTCGGACGTAGTCCATCAAAGATCCGCTAGATTTCATCAATTGGTTGAGGCAAATTATAGGTAGGCAACCATGAATGGACGTATATTTCTAATAGATGTTAAGAACATTAAAATAGAGACATGTTCTTTATGCTTCTACATTTGATGTTAAGGACATTAAAATAGAGACACGTTCTTTGATATGCTTCTACATTTGATGTTATGGACATTAACATGGAATGGTTAAGAGATGTGCTGCTTTTTTGTCTATATTCTACACTACTATCATTTACCTTAGGCTTGTAGTAATGCTTTCCATGTATATAAATCCAAAGGCACAATTTAGTGGGAAATAGTAGACAATATCATAAATACTAAGTAAAGCTTATATCTTATTTTTTTGACATATCTGAACCTTACAAAGGTACTTGCCAAAAGTAAATATAGAAAGCCAAACTAAACTGAAACGAAACTCTATTGGCTTGATATCAACCTAAAGAGGTTTGTTTACTTTGAATTCTTGTGATCGAGACTATTCAAAATAATTTTAACATTTCAATTGTCAACAATAATATTGAGGTGGTGTTTAGATTATCAAGGTTAGATTGGGACAAATTTCCTTTTCAAATGCTAGCAAAGTGTGATAATTTGGAGCATCTATTTGACACTGACCATCAAGTTTTAATGACAAATGGGTAGGGTAGTGAAAATTGCATAATCAAGTGGAAAGCATAAGTATATACATAATACTATATAGACATTGTTGAACCGAAAGCAAAATGGTTCCTATCAAAAGGATAAAAATCAGCTTCTAGTGCCGAAAAAAATGAACTATAGCAATATTTTATATCAAAATGAAGAATTGTTTTGGTTATATTTAAATTTCCTATAAATTCTACAAGCTTAATGCTTTGTTAATTGGTGAAAATCACCACTTAAATGCATGCCCTGCACTTGTTTGAGAACTACATTTCATTTAGGATCCCCATATATATGGAGGTTCAAAAGGCTTGTAAGGAGTACAATAGTAGCACATGAATGCTTTAGAAATAAATAGTAGCATTCCATGCATGTTAAATAGGTATTAGGAAAAATAATGCATGCCTTGAGAGAAGTCATGCCCTAGTCTTGTCGGCTTTATCTTAGTCCCTCCCAAAGCAGACCATATGTTCTCTTTAACGATCTAGATAGATTTCAGCAGCTACTATCCCATTAAAAGGGAATGTTCCTCGTTCTTTGATTTTCCATTAAAACTTGTACTAATAATCTATCGGATTCTCAACTCAAAGTCCATCAATATTTTTAACTCCATCATCAACTTATACGCAAAATCAAGGAAAATTGTCTTGATAATAATAGCTAAAATTGTGGCTCAAATAGTTGCTCGCTTCTTTTGTACTATCAGGTCTTTATTATCTAATGGAAAAATATTTAACTCTTCCTTTACTCTTTTACAAATCTGTTAAAATAGTTATCAATGAGAACATTTCAATATCATTTATGGTCTTTTAAGACCTAGGATTTTGTTTCAAAAGCATTTTCTATTACTCTATCTTGAGCTATTTGACTCAAAACTTATTAAGTTGAACTTTGCAATTGCTTCCTTTGTCATATAATTTCTCTTTCACACACTTCATATAGTTCTCTTTGTCATTTTTTTAGAAACTACAAGTACTATTAAATCACAAATATGAACCAGTTGTTTCTTGTTTTGTAATTTATGATGTCTGTTCAAAATCTATCTTTCTAATGACTTTCTTGAGCCTGAGGATATTGACATCCCAGAGGCCAACTTGGATTCATGAGGTTGAACAACTTAGGAGAGGCTTTGAACCAGAAGCTTCATCATCAAGACCTTCAGCCCTCTAGCATAGCTCTATTTGTAGTAGCAAGAGTCATTGGCTATGTTTGATTTTTGGAACCTTCTACTTAGTTTATAAGTTGAATTTGTACAAACTATATTGTAATTGAAATTTTATCAACTGTAACCATCTAGTTCTAATTTATGCACTATGAATTATGCTTTGTCCAATGCAATGTAATCAACAATATGAATATAAACAACAAAATCGTATTTTCTACAATTCATGGTTTAAACTCTCTATTTTATTTGTGCTCTATATCTCTATATTATGGAAATGCCTTTAATTTTATTTTTATTTTAAAAATAGTTTTTGTCTCTTTTTCTACAACTTTTTACATTTCTTTGAAATCCGATTTTTCCCCGATGTTTTCAAAAAATCTTATACTTTTGGTCCGATTTTTCCCCCAACAATTTTTGCTGCTATGGTTTAAACCCACCTAGCTATAAGATGCCCTAATATATTGTTTTCTTATTTTATTATACAAAAAGATTAAATAGATTTAATGAACTTTGCTTCATGTCACACAATTGACACAAAAAGAATATTTGATAGTACTTAATACTATTCATTTCTAAAAGAACCCAAGTCATTGTTAGGACCATAGTAGGAAAACTCACCACATACTTAGATGACTTGCAACTTGCAAGTTTTCCAACTCACCATGTTGATTCGACTCAAAATTGCAAGCCAAGTCAAGGGTGAGTCAAGCCAATTACTCAGCAAATTTTAGCCAATACTCAACCAATTTTTTTGTTTGAAGTTGAGAGTTTCTTTCATGGACTCACGTGGTGATAGGTTATAACAAAACACACATAATTTTTCAGCATTTCACTTTATTTTTTGACATTTTAAGTCTTATTTTGCCCAACAAAAGATGTCTTCAACATCAACATAAGAAAAAGCGTGCTAAGAGAATGGATTGGAAGAATAACATTTAGTCAAAAATAGTGAGGACTTGGTGTTGGATAAAAGTTGAAAATATAGTGATAAAATTATGAAAATCAACATGCCCCCCATAAGGGGCACTCCCCCCAAACCCCCACAAGTCACTATCCCCATGTCCCCAATCCGAGCTCTTGATCCCCCTATTTTGAGTCATCATGGAACTGTAATGTCCCCTTTTCCTAGGTAGTGATTTGTTGTAGAGATTAGTCCATCACTTGGTCCCTGTGGACTAGCAAGGTAGTTAGGGGGGCTTTGAGGGTGTTTGCGGACTTTTTCAATCTTCCTTTTGAGCTTAATTGGTGTTTCCCAACTCAAGGCATTTCAAAGTTTTCACTATGCAACTCTCGGAGCATTATTTGGACAGTTTGTCCATACTTACTATTTATAGTAAGTCATAAGGGATCATTGGTATGGTCATTTGATAGTATTACTATATTGGGAATTATGGCGGGCTTATATCCCAAATTTATCTTGGTCTTATTATGGTCCTATGTATTAACCTTTAATAACGTCAATTATAAAGTTAATTAAAATATTTAACTTTATGTATTGTTAATATATTTTAAAGGACTTTATAAAATGGGGATATAAGTGATATTTAAAAGAATATTTTATAATATAAGTTGAGCACCCAATTTAAAAAGGAGTTATAAGGCAGGAATTTAAATAAAATAAAATATATTTCAAAATGCCAAATAAGGTGTGGGAGTTTGGGAAAAATAAAAGCCCTTTGAGAGCTCATTTGCAAAATCATCTTGGAGAAGAAATTTGATAAGGGTTTGCAGGTAGACTGTAGAGTCTGAAAATCTCAGCTTCATCGAGGACAAAAACCCTCATGAGGAACAACATGCTACAGGGGTGAAAGATCTCCCAAGGCTGCTCACAGACAACTCCATTTTAGGAATTGTGCATTGCACTTCAAAGATTGTTTAGGAATTCACAGGAAAGATTCAGGGGTTTGCCTAGTAATCATATTCCACTATCCAATTCAATTTTGGAGTTTAAGATTATTGCTCAGATTTGAGGGTTCTGCAAAAGTGTATTGGATGCCATACTCAAAGGAAATCCAAAGCTGGCTGTAGTATCTTCTTATCTCAATTTGTGCCCTTCATACCTCAAGGTGGGCATAGGGTTTGAAGGACCTTTTTGCTGCTGGTTGAGGGTATTGAGACATTCATATTGCTGATGATAAACACTAATCGCTGAATGGCTTTGGCATGAGATTTCAAGGGTCGCCTGGACGTGAGGATAGGAGATATTAATTACTATGTTCATTTGTACTAGGTGTGAGCAAGAGAAAACCTATTGTGAGAGTTACCTGGGACATGAGGTTGCTGATTGTCATTATTATCACTGTTCTTTCCAGCAATGGCCTTTAGAAAGTGATGTGACAAGGATTGTGAGCTGTTGAGGATGGGTGTTTGCCTTTGCCAGGAGATGCAAACCTGATGGGCATGATCCTTTGAAGAGGGACGGCTGCACCATTAATGGACATTCGTTAATTGTTGCTAAGTCTCTTACCTGCTAGCCATGGCATTTCCAAACTAGTAGTGGCTGACCATTAAGAGCCATCATATAACAAGGCATTGCAAAGGAACTACGTGGGGGTTAAGTTTGCTGTTATGAAAAGGTCTGCAACTCATCTCCAGTTTGACGTTACAACTCCAATGGGTTGCTGTTATGTATGACTTATTTTCCAGATCTGAGAAAAGTACTGTTTAGAATGTTATGACTGTAATCTAAATCTGAATATGTTTGCTGCTGCTATCAATTATTGTTCAGAAAAAATGATGATGTTGATTCTATGCTCCATTTAAAAGTGATGAATGGTCTTCCAAACCATAAAATGCAATATATGATATTGTCCATTTATTGAGTTAAATATATGAGATTTGCATACACCAAAATCATTGAAAGTATTCAGTTCAATCAGCAAGTTACTTGTTTGACAAAAATGTTTCATGTGTCAAACTAAGTTAATCGGAAAAAATCACGAAGTCCAAACTCAGATTGGGGTGGAACATTACAGTGGTATTAGAGCCCAAGTTCCTAACATCTTGTTGGGTTATTCAGTTGAAATTCAAAGCATGACCATGGGTTACAGCAAGAGTGAAGAACAAATCAGGAAGGGTTATGAACAGGAAACCATCCAACTCTTTGAAGAATACCAGAGCATGCCCAATGGTTTTGAGACACAGGTTTCTTTTAATGACTTCCTAAACTTAGTTGTTACTTTGAGACCTAGAAAGATTGATTTGGTAAAGTACATTAGAAGGATGTTTGAGGAAAAATCAGAAGTTACCCTTGAAGAAGGGTTAGAGCAGGAAGAAGAAGATGCCTTTGTTTGTGGCTTGCAGCCTATAGGTGTTCATGGGGAAGATAAAAATCAGACTACATGCATTGAAAATTGGACTCTATGTTCTGAAGAAAACAAAGCTACAAGTTCACTTCAGCGCTATGAGGACAGAGATGTAGGAGAGTCACCTATTTAAGCTTCAGTTGAAGAGCACATGAAGAGTGCAGGAGATGCCATCATGGAGATTGACAGATCAGCCACGTGGGATCAGCTACAAGAAGGTATAAACCCGTTTGATACTCCTCTGTTTGAGCCTAGCATTGCCTCATCACCTTTACTTCATCATGGCAAGGAGTTAGATTGTGGATTGGGTGTCTTTGAGGTGGATGTCTCTCATACCAATGCTGACAATTCAGAAAATTCAGCATGTAGTGAACAAATGGGGTTGGATAAGACCTTCTCAGCATTGCAGGATCTTGTTCGGGATGACTATACTTTTCACCATAGTGCTTCTCAAACTTTATCTCCACAATCATGCATGAGGGATGGCATTTTTGGCACTAATGGTACTGTTATTAACCTTGAAAATAAATCTGATTTAATATTGCATGACGCTGATTACAAATCAGAAAATTTATATGAGGTTGATAAGTCTTGGGGGTCCAATCATTTGGCAGACAGCTGAAGGTGAATGAAGACCAGATTATTGCAGTCATTAGACACTTTGATGATACCCTTAAGTTGATGGCCAAATGTTGTTGGAGGTTTTCAGGAGAACATATGGACCCTAATAGGAAACTTTCCCTTTTAGATTCACAGGCGCTTAGAGAAGCGTTAGTGGTAATGAAGTCCAATTACCTGCATCTACTCTCTAATAGAGATCACCTTCTCATGCTTGGCGAGATCTACTTTGATGCGCTTAAGGGGAAAGTAGGGGAAGTGGATAAGCTTACTGATAAGCTTATAATTATTAGGGATTCCTTGAAGAGCACTTAAAAGGCCCTTCAAGAATCAAAGATTCAGATTGATGAGCTCTATAAGGAATTGAGCTTAGTTCAATCATCATCATCCACAACAAAAATTCAATCTTCTATGGCTGCCATGACACTTGCAGATGGCAATGGTACTCATGGTTTGAGGGGAAAACCCCTTACGGTGGTTAGGCACGAGGAGGTTTCAGATTTGCACAGTTTTGAGGACAGATTTGATTCTGAAATTTTCAAGTGTACACATAGCTTGCATCGCAGGGATCATGAGTCACCTTTGTGGGGCAGCCAATTGAGGGCTCAAGGAACATATATGATAGAGGTAGTAATACATACACCTTGTGGACCAGCCAACAGTGAGGTGCATGCATCTGTTAATGTTTTAGTAGCAGCATGAGGTATCTTCTTGTGTTAGAAGAATCTTCCTTAAATAAGTGTAACTAACATGCAGGAGAATCTGTATGCTGACATGCATGAGAATCTCTGTTTGTATTCCTTAAAATAGGAAATTGTAATGCTTCCTAGTGCGTCTTCTTTTGCATGCACTTGTAACCTTTCCTTGCTCATAAATAGGAGAGACGATTCCTTATTTGGGATTGATTCTTGCTTAAGTCAAGTCATTCTTTCAAGGAGGAGTTCGCCATCTATATCAAGTTATTATCTTTTAAAGAGCAGATTGATATTAAGGAGGAAAGCAGAGTTCTTTTGTATGCATGTATCTATGAGAGGTACTATTCTTCTGTGGGTCAAGTTGTAAGCTGATTGCTGCTATTTCATCTTAATATAAGAGAGATACATTTGTGGTTGGGTTTTCCTCCCTCATGAGGAGGGTTTTCCCAGGATAAATATTGTGTTCATTTGTTCTTTGTGTTACATTTTCTGTTTGCTCTCATTTCTAGTTCAAAATTTAACATGGTATCAAAGCAGGTCTAAAGAAAAGATCCAGAACCAGAACTCTTAAGCTTTGAAACATTCTTTGCTTGTCTTCTAGCCTGTTTATTTCAGCTTCCTACAATGGTGAGTGGACTCAAAGTTGAGGACAGGCTGAATGGTGCATCCAACTTTACTTCATGGAAATTCAGAGTTCTAATTGCTCTTGAAGAAAATGACCTTCTCAACTTTGTGAAGTCTGATGTAGATGAACCTGTTGATGACACTGAGAAAGCTCATTGGAGGAAGAACCATATTATGGCAAAGAAGATATTGATTGATTATGTTAAGGATCATTTGGTACCTGCCATTTCCAAGCTAAATTCAGCTAAAGAGATGTTTGAGAGCCTTCAAAGTTTCTATGAATTCAACAACACTAGTAGAGCTCTGACGTTGAGGCGTCAACTCTTACATATTAAAATGGCTAGAGGAGAATTTGTTGTATCATTCTTCATGAAAATTTCAGAATTGAAGGATCAACTAAATGCCATTGGAAATTCTATTGAAGACAAAGACCTGGTTATGTTGGCCATGAATGGCCTTCCTCACTCTTGGGAATCCTTCATTCAAGGAATTAGTGGAAGAGACGAGTTACCCAAGTTTGATCGTTTGAGAGCTGATTGTATTCAAGAGGAATGCAGATTGGAGGCAAGAGGAAATGGGCGAAGATCTCACCATGAAGAAGAGCATGTCCTTGCTGCTCATACTTCTAAAAGGAAAGGGAGGAAAGGAAACTTCAAGAGGTATGAAGATAGGAATTATGGTTCAGCTCCTGAACCTAAGAAGACGAAGGATCTATCTAAGATTCAGTGTTTAAGATGTGAAAAGTATGGTCACCTTGCTAAAGATTGTCCAACAAGACCTAAGCATCGAGTTGTTGGAACAAATGTTGAAAATGATTCTACTCATAGAGAATCAAGTGAAGATTCAGAGGGTTTCTTGTTTATATCAGCTCTTTCAAGTAATGTTCCTACTGATAGTGATACCTGGCTAAATGATAGTGGAGCTTCTCATCATCTTACGGGATATCGAGAGCACCTTTCTAATCTAAGAGAAAAGGATACTCACTTGCAAGTTATTATTGGTGATGATGCTTGTTATTCTGTGAAAGGTGCCAAAACTACATCCTTTCATTTAAATTCAGGAATTCCTCTTCATCGAAGTGATGTTCTATTCATTCCTCGAATCAAGAGGAATCTGATTTCTATTTCAGCATTGGAAGATAAAGGATACCAAGTTGCATTTGTTGAAGGCAAAGTTCTTGCATGGAAGAAGAACTCCAGCATTAAGACAGCTCGTGAAATTGGTGCTCGTTATGAGAGTCTATATAGACTTTCAGCTCGTCCTATTCAAGCTTTAGCACATGATTCCATGAGTTCTAGTGAGTTGTGGCATAAAAGATTCGCTCATCTAAATTTCAAAACTCTTTCTTCCATGGAGAAGGTGGTCATTGGTTTCCCAAAGCTCAATCAAGAACATGATGGTGTCTACAAAGGTTGTGCTTTAGGTAAGAACATTAAAAGTCCTTTTCACAATAGTGAAAGTAGAGCAAAAGGAAATTTAGAGCTGATTCATTCTGACTTGTGTGGACCTATGTCTGCTGTATCATTAAGTGGTTTTTGGTACTATGTGACTTTTATTGATGATTTCTCTCGTAAGACTTGGATTTATTTTCTAAAAACTAAAGAGTCTGATGAAGTCCTATCTAGATTTAAAGAGTTCAAAGTTCAAGTAGAGAATTTGACTGATAAGAGGATCAAAATTCTAAGGTCTAACAATGGGGGTGAATATACTTCTAGTGTTTTTCAAAAATTTTGTATTGATGCTGGGATTAAGAGGGAGTTTTGTGTCCCTTATAATCCACAACAAAATGGAGTTGCAGAAAGAAAGAACAGATCTATTGTTGAGGCAGCGAAAGCCATGATCCATGATCAAGGCCTTCAAACATTTCTTTGGGTAGAAGCTTGCAGGACAGCCAATTATGTTCAAAATCGTAGCCCACATCAAATTTTAGACAATATGACTCCTAAAGAAGCATTCACAGGTATCAAACCAGAAGTTGGTCATTTTACAATTTTTGGATGTCCAATTTACATTTATGTACCTAAAGATAAAAGATCTAAGTTAGACCCTTCAGGCAAGACGGGGTTTTTTGTTGGTTACAGTGAAACTTCAAAAGCTTACAGGGTCTACATTCCGGGTCAAAAGCAAATTGAAATCAGCAGAGATGTTTCATTTGAAGAAGATGTAGCTTGCAAAAGATCTAAAGAAACTTCTATGGAAACTGAGAGAGAAGATCATGAGACTTCTCAAGATATGGATATTGCTGCTCCTAATTCCCCTTCTGAGATTCAAAGGGAGACTCCTAGTTTAGAAGACCCTCTTGATCTTGTTGATCCTAGAGACTCCTCTTCTGGACCAAGTAATGTTTCATCTGACAAAAAGAGACCCTTGTGGGCCAGGCATACTATGGAAGAGGCTGAAAAATTTGCAGCCCCTCGTGATACTTTCAGAGAAAGTAAGAAGCCTCATAAGTTTGCAAGTTATGTTGCTTCAATGAGTCATATTATTGAATCCGAGCCTTCAGATTTTGAAGAGGCTTCAAATCAGCAAGTATGGAGAGATGCCATGACAAAAGAATATCAATCCATTATCAAAAATGATGTTTGGGATATTGTTCCTAGGCCTAAAGGTAAATCTGTTGTTTCTTCTAAGTGGCTGTTCAAAATTAAACATGCAGCTGATGGAAGTATTGAAAAGTATAAAGCCAGATTTGTAGCAAGAGGGTTTTCTCAAAAAGAAGGTATAGATTATGAGGAGACATTTGCTCCTGTAGCTCGGTATACTTCCATCAGAACCATTATTGCTATTGCAGCTGTTAAAGGATGGAAATTACATCAAATGGATGTAAAGACGGCATTCTTGAATGGTGTAATTGAAGAAGAGGTATTTATTGAGCAGCTAGAGGGTTTTGTGATTCATGAGAAGGAATCACATGTATGCAGATTGAAAAAGGCCTTGTATGGCCTTAAGCAAGCTCCATGTGCATGGTATTAAAGAATTGATCATTATTTAGTGAGCTTGGGCTTCCTCAAAAATGATGCAGATCCAAATGTCTATTTCAAGGTAATTGATGATAAAGCATTAGTTTTAGTTCTTTATGTTGATGATCTTTTTATTACCGAAAGGGATGATCTTATTGCTAAATGTAAGAAAGAGTTAACCTCTGAATTCGAGATGAAAGATCTTGGTCTTTTGCATTACTTTCTTGGATTAGAAGTATGGCAAAGACCAAACGAGATTATCCTAAGTCAAGGGAAATATGCTATTGACATTTTGAAAAGATTTGGTATGTTAGATTGCAAGTCTATGTCAACTACCATGGAAGCAAATCTAAAAAAGTTACATGAGGTTGCAGCCAGTTCAAATTTAGTTGATCCTACTATGTATAGGAAATTGATTGGATCATTGATGTATTTGATCAATACTAGGCCTGATATATGTTATGTTAATAACACTCTTAGTCAATTCATGTTTGAGCCTAGACATATTCATTTTGTTGCAGCTAAGCATATATTGAGATATGTGCATGGTACAGTGGGATATGGTCTGAAATATACTTCTTGTGAAATTCTAAAATTGCAAGGTTTTTCTGATTTAGATTGAGTAGGGTGTGTACCTGACAGGAAGAGCACTTCCGGTTGTTGTTTCAGCTTAGGCTCTGCTGTGATTTCTTGGTGCAGCAGAAAAAAGTCATGTGTGGCTCAAAGTACAACAGAAGCTAACTATGTGGCAGCTTGTGTGGCAGCTCAAGAAGCAGTGTGGCTTCGAAAGCTTCTTGCAGGACTATTTGGGCAAGTTTTGGAACCTACTGTGATTCTTTGTGACAGCCAAAGTTGTGTGAAGCTTTTTGTTAGTCCTGTTTTTCATGATAGAACCAAGCATGTGGAGATCAAGTATCATTATTTAAGAGATATGGTTCAAAAGAAAGCAGTTGAACTCAAGGATACTTGCACCGATGAGCAGACAGCTGACATTCTCTCCAAGCCACTTCCTAGAGTAAAGTTTTCTTATTTTCAAGATAAGCTTGGTATTGTGGAGAATGTTGCTCTTGTTGAGAGAGAGTCTTAGCCTCAGTGACTCTTGCTTCATGTGTTAATGCATTTCTCTCTGCGAGAGAGATTTGAGGTGCAAGCCCTTGTTAATGCATTTCTCTCTGCGAGAGAGATTTGAGGTGTAAGCCCTTGTTATTGCATTTCTCTCTGCGAGAGAGATTTGAGTTGTAAGCCCTTGTTACTGCATTTCTCTCTGTGAGAGAGATTTGAGGTGTGAGCCCTTGTTAGTGCATCTTTCTCTGCGAAAGAAATTTGAGGTGAAAGCCCTTGTTCCATTCTCTTGGAGTAGCCATGGTGGACGTCATGATGAGATGACAACATCACGTTGAGTGATTCCGTGATGAATACTTGTACACATATGCTTTGATGACATGGATATCTAAAAAGAGACCTCCCTAGCTAAGAGGGAGTGTTAATGTTTTAGTAGCAACAGGAGGTATCTTCTTGTGTCAAAAGAATCTTCCTTAAATAAGTGTAACTGACATGCAGGAGAATCTGCATACTGACATGCATGAGAATCTCTATTTGTATTCCTTAAAATAGGAAATTGTAATGCTTGCTAGTGCGTCTTCTTTTGCATGCACTTGTAACCTCTCCTTGCTTATAAATAGGAGAGATGATTCCTTATTTGGGATTGATTCTTGCTTAAGTCAAGTAATTCTTTCAAGGAGGAGTCTGCCATCTACAACAGGTTATTATCTTTTGAAGAGTAGATTGATATTGAGGAGGAAAACAAAGTTCTTCTGTATGCATGTATCTATGAGAGGTATTATTCTTCTGTGGGTCAAGTTGTAAGCTGATTGTTGCTATTTCATCTTAATATAAGAGAGATACATTTGTAGTTGGGTTTTTCTCCCTCATGAGGAGGGTTTTCCCAGGATAAATACTATGTTCATTTGTTCTTTGTGTTACATTTTCTATTTGCTCTCATTTCTGGTTCAAAATTTAACAACATCCACAAGTGATAGGGGGACAAGAATCTACATTGGCAAAGTAGAGATAGCTATAAGTTAGTCTTGTGATGAGGAGGCAAAATCTTGTGTAAGTAGCATGCGGAATCATCACGCTATTCCTTCTTATTTGCATGAGGATTGCAAGGCATCTTCTAGCGGGAGCATGTCTCCTACATTTGTCAAGAGATCAGGTAATGCTTTGGTTGAGTCTGATTGTAGGCATGAGTCTAGTGAGACACAAGACCTTAAGGTACAATTGAAGGTTACTTAGGATAAGGTTGTACAAACCTTAACTCGCTTCGACCACACACACAAGTTTGTTGAGTACCTCCTATGGTCAACACAATTGGAGGAAAGGCAGATTGGTGTGGTAGTTGGAACTTCTATATCTAGTATGTAGGCTATCAAGCATGCCCTAGAGGGAATGAAATCATAATACCTCCAATTGCTATTTGATAGGGATTTTGCTATCGGGTTCATAGAGAAGACTTGCAAAGCAACTACCGAATCTTACCTTCAGGAGCGAAGATGTAAGCCACCACCTAATTCGAG
This sequence comes from Sequoia sempervirens, assembly GCA_007258455.2. Classification (NCBI taxonomy): domain Eukaryota; kingdom Viridiplantae; phylum Streptophyta; class Pinopsida; order Cupressales; family Cupressaceae; genus Sequoia; species Sequoia sempervirens. Next base: position 26,068 of record VDFB02108969.1, read on the forward strand.
CATTGAGAGTGATGAAGCATAGAATCCCAATGACTACGTAGGTCTACCATTGGCGCAAGTGGGCACATTCCACCTTGACTGCATAGTAAGGAGTGCTCATCACTTCTCTTTTAGTCCACACATGGATGATTTGATGATGCATAAGTGTGGGTTGGATTAGGATTTATATCATCCATTTTGGGATGGGGTGTTTCCATCTTCAAAAGATGGAACCAAAACCAACAGAGCTCCTACTTTATTTCCTTCAGATGGTCGTATACAAGTACAAGAATCAGACTCTCATCATGCAGATGACTCCTTGGCAAAGTTTGCAACTTCCTTACAACAGGTGTTTCTGAGGGAGGCACTTAACCCTGTGTGGCGTACACTTGGGGGTATGAAGATTCAAGGGAGTTGTGATCCTAGTGAGCATGATGGCATTGATATTCCAGCCCGCAGTGATGGAGTTTTACTCCATATTTTGATAGGAGACGGCCGTCCTACTTCATGGGACCAAGAATTCTTTCATAATTTTTGGAGGACAATTGTACATGAGTTTGGAGGAGAGTTGCATCATCTCCTCATCATGGGAGAGCGGCATAGGGTTGATACTCTATCACCCTATGACCTTGAGGAAATCATTTGCATCCCTCTAGGTCAATGTTACAGTCTTGAGGGTGTTGAGATGTCCCATATTAGCAACCTAAGAGCAACTACTACACATTTTCCAACACCTATGAGGGGTATTCATCACATCCATGGTGGACTTGTAGAGGTTGGAGAGAGGTGTTATGATGTTGGCGCTTTGAGATACCTCGATCTTCTCATGCTTGATGGATGTGAGGTTCTGGTGTGTTGGGATCTAGGTGGTGACAGGGCTTGGCACGTCAATTCGATTGGAACTAGATGAGTTGCCTCACCACTCTCAGTATGGTGATGATTATATTAAAGCGTCGCAATGGAACTTAGCGGGTGTTAGAGTGTAGCACACTTCCAATTTGGATAAGAGATCCAAGGATTTGTATGCTTGGTAGGATGCTACATATTTGGAGAGTGACTATTAGAGTTGTCGAGTATAGCTTTATCATTATCCAATTGATGCAGAGGGGTTTTGATAAAGCATTCTACAAGTTTATCTAGGATCTCGATGTTTAGGTGATAGGCCAAGGTGTTCAGGTTTGGATTGCTTGGTGACAAGCAATCTTGGGGAGGGCGGACTATAATGTCCCCTTTTCCTAGTGAGTGATTTGTTGCAGAGGTTAGTCCATCACTTGGTCCCTGTGGACTAACAAGGTGGTTAGGGGGATCTTTGAGGGCATTTGCAAACTTGTTCGATCTTTCTTTAGAGCTTAATTGGTGTTTCCCAGCTCAAGGCATTTTAGGGTTTTCACTATGCAACTCCTGAAGCATTATTTGGACACTTTGTCCATACTATTTATAGTAAGTCATAGGGGATCACTGGTATGGTCAATTGGCAGTATTACTATATTGGGCATTATGGCAGGTTTATATCCCACATTTATCTTGGTCTTATTATGGTCCTATGTATTAAGTTTTAATAACGTCAATTATTAAGTTAAATTAAAATATTAACTTTATGAGTTATTAATATATTTTAAAGGACTTTATAAAAAGGGGATATAAGTGATATTTAAAAGAATATTTTATAATATAAGTTGAGCACCCAATTTAAAAAGGAGATATGAGGCAGGAATTTAAATAAAATAACATATATTTCAGAAAGCCAAAAAGGGCATGGGAGTTTGGGAAAATATAAAAGCCCTTTGAGAGCTCATTTGCAAAATCATCTTGGAGAAGAAATCTGATAAGGGTTTGCAGGTAGATTGGAGAGTCTGAAAATCTCAGCTTCATCGAGGATGAAAACCCTCATGAGGAACAACATGCTACACGGGTGAAAGATCTCTCAAGGCTGCTCGCAGACAACTCCATTTTAGGGGTTGTGCATTGCACTTCAAAGATTGTTTAGGAATTCACAGGAAAGATTCAGGGGTTTGCCTAGTGATCATCTTCCACTATCTAATTCAGTTTTGGAATTTAAGATTATTGCTCAGATTTGAGGGTTCTGCAAGAGCATATTGGATGCCATACTCAAAGGAAATCCAAAGCTGGTAATGGTATCTTCTTATCTCAGTTTGTGCCCTTCATACCTCACGCTGGGCATAGGGTTTGAAGGACCTTTTTGCTGCTGGTTGAAGGTATTGAGACATTCATATTGCTGATGATAAACACTCATCGCTGAAGGGTTTTGGCATGAGATTTCAAGGGTTGCCTGGATGTGAGGATTGGAGATATTAATTACTATGCTCATTTGTGCTGCGTGAGTAATAGAAAACCTGCTGTGAGAGTTATCTGGGACGTGAGGTTGTTGATTGTCATTATTATCACTGTTCTTTCCAGCAATGGCCTTTGGAAAGTGGTGTGACAAGGATTGTGAGCTGTTAAGGATGGGTGTTTGACTTTGCTAGGAGATGCAAACCTGCTGGGCGTGATCCTTTGAAGAGGGATCAATGCGCCATTAATGGACATTCATTAATTGCACCTGATTCTCTTACTTGCTACCCGTGGCATTTCCAGACTAGTAGTGGCTGACCATTAAGAGCCATCACATAACAAGGCATTGCAAAGGAGCTGCATGGGGGTTAAGTTTGCTGTTATGAAAAGGTCTGCAACTCATCTCCAGTTTGACATCACAACTCTAGTGGTTTGCTGCTGTGTACGACTTATTTTCCAGATTTGAGAAAGGTACTGTTTAGAATGTTATGACTGTAAACTGAATCCGAATATGTTTGTTGCTGCTATCAATTATTGTTCAGAAAAAATGATGGTGATGATTCTATGCTCCATTTAAAAGTGATGAATGGTCTTCCAAACCATAAAATGCAATATATGATATTGTCCATTTATTGAGTTAAATATATGAGATTTGCATTTGCCAAAATCATTGAAAGTGTTCAGTTCAGTCAGCATGTTACTTGTTTGACAAAAATGTTCCATATGTCAAACTGAGTTAATCGGAAAAGATCACAAAGTCCAAACTCATGTAACCAAATCCAAGCTCTCAGTCCCCCTATTTTGAGCACTCATGGAACTATCATTTATTGATTTTATAGTCATATGACATATGTAATTTTTGAATTATATCAAATTGTTAATATTGCTATCAGGATTCAACCATGTAGTTTTACGAGTAGTACTGGGATGGGTGACCTCTCCGGAAGGCACAATGCTTCACCTCTATGAGCATCACCTAGATTCAATGAGTGCTAAGTGGACCATTCACTATCATGAGAGATGGGTTCTTGTGAACCACTACTCATGAAACATGGGTCAATGAGTTTGACTCATAAAACTACACGGTTGAATCATGATAGCAATATCAAAATGACACACTGTGGAAAATACCTCCTACTTATCAATTGATAAGCAAAAGGGGCTCTATAATGAATGGTTCATAAGGCACAACATTTGCTGAAGGTTTTGCAAATGGGGTTGCAAGCTAAGTGGGTTCAACCTTGGAGATAACTCCATGGTTAAGCGTGCTTGAGCTGGAGTAGTACTGGGATGGGTGACCTCCCAGGAAGGCCCAATGCTTCACCTCTGTGAGCATCACCTCGATGCAATAAGTGCTAAGTGGACCATTCACTATCATGAGAGATGGGTTCTTGTGAACCACTACTCATGAAACATGGGTCAATGAGTTTGACTCTTAAAACTACACAATTGAATCCTGATAGCAATATCAAAATTTGACACGCTATGGAAAATACCTCCTCCTTATCAATTGATGAGCTAAAGGGTCTCTATAATGAATGGTTCATAAGGCACAACATTTGCTGAAGGTTTTGCAAACTAAGTGGGTTTAACCTTGGAGTAAACTCCATGGTTAAGCGCGCTTGAGCTGGAGTAGTACTAGGATGGGTGACCTCCCGAGAAGGCCCAGTGCTTCACCTCTGTGAGCATCACCTAGATGCAATGAGTGCTAGGTGGATCATTCACTATCATGAGAGATGGGTTCTTGTGAACCACTACTCATGAAACATGGGTCAATGAGTTTGACTCGTAAAACTACACAGTTGAATCCTGATAGCAATATCAAAATTTGGCACGCTGTGGAAAATACCTCCTACTTATCAATTTATATCAAATTGATCATCAAAATAGACTTATGTGTTCTCTAAATGCATTAGTTTCTCTTTTTTGTGTAATTATGCTTCTTTTTTGCCGAGTATCTATCGAGCTTTTGCCAAGTCCCAAGTCTGAATCAAATTTTGGGTTGTCAAGTCTGAGTTCTTAAACTATGAGTAGGAGCATAGCAGCAAGAATCTTTTGGGGAAAAAATCAACAAACCAAAAGTAAAAGATTTTTTCAAAAAATTGGGATTTAATTGGGAAAATGTGGGATTTTAAAAAAGAAAAAAATGCAAAAAAAAAAGAAGAGAAAAACTTGTTTTTGAAATGTAAAGGCATTTCAATAGCACAAAAATGCAAAGAGTGTATAAAAATGAAAGTTTAACCAATTAATTGTGACATACAGATTTTTTCGCTTATGTTCATATTGTTAATTACATTGCATTGCACAATGCATACTACATGGTGCACAAATGATCACTAGATGCTAATAGTTTTCAAATTTTCAATTACAATCTACTCCATACAAATTCAACCTAAAAAAATTTACAAAGTTCTAAAAGATCAGAAGTAGTCAATGATGCTTGCTGCTACAAAGAGACCTACACTAAAGAGCTGCATGCCATGATGATGAAGCCACTAGGCCATAGCCTCTCCTGAGTCATTCAACCACATCACTATCACAGTTGCATTCCCTAATATTAGTGAACTTATTAATTTATTGGACTTACGAATTAGGATTTCAATTAAGATTAAAATAAGAAAAAGAGTGTTTTTGTACAGAAGGTAGAATTTCTTTAGGGGATTTATTATCGCATTCTAGTAAAGAAAATTATACAGATTTGTGAAGATTGAAGAATTGGAAGTGTTAGTTTTTTTTAAGTTCATGGATTGTGACTAGGATTTTGGTTCTTCAACAATTTATTTTTCAATTTTCTAGAGGAATTGAGGTAGGATCTTGACATAGAATTTATTTACAAAGATTTCAATTGGGTTTTAATAAAAAAATTGGGATCCTAAATGTCAAAGAGATGTTTTTTAATTGTCTGAGTATTTCTTGTTCAAAAAGAAATCCATGGGAAACCTGTTAATTTATTGGAATTAAGAATTATGATTTCGATTTGGAAAAGATTTTTTATGTTGAAGAATGGTCAAATGTTTTGGAAAATTCATGGAAAGGGAAGCTAGATTGAGTTAGATGAGGAAATCTACAATTACATGTCTAGGAAGAAACATGGTGAAACCTAGAGAAGAAACTAGAGATTAGATGGATTTGGATTTGAAGTTCTCCAAAATATTTTAGGAAAGAATTTTGATCTAATAAAGAATATGAAGTAATGCTCCACTAAGAGATCTAATGGTATTGAAAACCTATGATGTTTTAGGCAGATTTAGCGTAGAAACAACCTAGGGTGAAGGGTTTCTTAATAAACAAGGATTTTGGATTTATTGAATCAGAATTTCTGTACGGATGAGTCCATAAAACAATCATGACTATACCTAATGTTCAATTTCTGATTTGGATAAGTATGATTGTGTTAGCTAGTGATTTAGTAAACCCTTATTGATAAATCTAAACTATGTGTTTGATCACTTTGAATGAATTTATTGTACAATCACGGACTTCAGAATGATAAGATTCACTGACTGAAATTTGAATATATTGGACATTGTGTTTTCAAACATCTATGAAACTTGTATTGCTATCTCTGTACTCTAGATTTGTCCTTGTTTTAACAAATTATCAAATATGATTTAGATAGACTTAGGAATTGTTACCAGCAGGAAGTTCTGAAAAAAAAATTATTAGGACAATAGTGTACACTGTAAATGGAGGACTACAGCACAGTTCCTCTAATGTCTGCCGATTGCACTATTGTCTGTGAATTGCTATATTGTCCCTGAATCACTCTAGTGCCTGCCGGTTGCTCTAGTGTCCTTGAATTGAGCTAGTGTCTATGAATTGGGTTGGTGTCTCTGATTTGCATTGTAGTCTGACTTGACTAATAAATCTAGATATGACCCATAGTTCCAGAATGTTTGAGAGTCTATACTTTGGCTATGTGAATGGAAAAAAGTCAATACAAATTTGATATTACTAAATGTGTTCTCGTTGACTGGATTTGATCCCACACATATCCCAGACTGCTTGGGTGGCATTTGTATGGCCAAATCTAGAAAATATCAAAAATATCATTATTCACTATTTTCTACATCTTCATAATTTGCAATTTTCAGAGGCCTTTGGAGCATTTCTAGGGCCCCGTTTTCCTGAAAAAAAAATTATTTTCATTTTTTGGTGTAGGTCTTCTAGAGATCTTTCCAATGCACCAAAGAAATTTGATTTTCAAACCAATGGGCTAGAAGCTAGGACACCACCAAGTTGGGGTACCAAAAATAAATAGTTTTGTACATTTGATTTGATTTTATAACTAATAGATCCTCATTTGGCTATTGATTTCAACTTAGTAAGAACTTAGGTGTAGTAACTCTTTGGTTTCCAAGGGAAGGCATAGTTTAAAGTCTTACTAAGTTTTGGGTTCAGCTCGTTGTGAAATGTATAATATTGCTTGCTTTCAAGATAACGAGATAGAGTTGTACTCATGCATCTCTTCCATTGAGTTTCCTAGCTTGTATGAACACTACATTCCAAATAAGAGCTTTTCTATAATCCACATATTGTTTGTTGCAAAATTTACAATACCAGTAGCCCCTCATTGGGTGTAGTCCTCTGAATTCCCAAACTAACTTGAATCAGTACTGGTTAGGATGAGATTGTCCTAATGTTTACATTTGATTCCAATTTTATTTGGCAATGTAATGTCTCCTCAATGAAATGAAACTTGTTTGCCTTATCATGAAACCTTGAATATCTCAGTTACCATTATGGTAACAAGATTAGATTGGAGTGAGCGAAATTGCACATCCTCGGCCAGGATGGATACATCATAACATCACTTTCTCTACTTCATGTCCAGCACATTTGAAGATCATTGTCACCTTAAGATAGCATTGCATGAGAATTCAAGCACATTCTTCTCACCATAGACTCATATCACATAAGCTCTAGTCCTCTAGTTGGAAAAGGGTCCACAGGTTGTGGAAAATATTAGCATCACCTTCCATCGTTAGAGCTAGGAGATTCTTCGTATGAAGCCCTATGGCCTATCTTGTTGATGTGCACACCTATTCCACTTGGTGAGGTAATGTGCTTTATGCTTGCTATAGCTAGCTTTCTTATTTATGTGAGGTAGTTGTTACAATGGTACACTACACAATTGGGACATGATATCTTGGTGTCTTGGACATTTAGGAGTGTGTTGTATGGTGGAGTTGCATTATGATATTTTTTTGTGTATGTTATTATTTGTTGTAATGTCTAGTTGTGCATGTTGATGATTCTTTCTGATTTTAGTGTTTTAAATAGCATTTTGTAAAGTGTTGTAATGTTTTGATTAGTTTGGTATGATTTTTTAGTGTGTATTTGATGTTGTTAATTTGAATATTCTTGGTTCAGTTGTTTGATGATCATCTATGATTTTGAATAAATGTCTATATATTTGATAAGAGGAATGAATCAATAAGATAACCACCAAAGAATATATTTCACACTTTTGGCATATCGATAGAGTAATCCATTGCCAAGACTCATGGTTGGCAAGGAAGGGGATTCCCTCAAATGTGAAGATTCAATACCTCACACTAGAGGCAACTAGAGCTTGGATGGATTGACTTGCAGATCCAAGTTAAAGACCTTGGTATTTTAATATTGTAAAAGACCATTTTGCATATGTGGCAAGTTGGCCCATACCCTATATTGTAAGCATTGTAATTATTGATGAGGGTTGTAGTACTTGACCCATTGTATTATTGTAATTATGTATGTTGTACTATTTATATACATGTGGTATTCTGATTAATGGAATCCACATTATTGACTCTTAAGATTGCTTATCATACATAGTATGGGTTAAGTGGTGTAATCATTGCTTAAATAAGAGAAAATTCTCTTGAAATATCCCACCCTTAATATTTTTTAAACTTCACAACTCGTTAGCGTTAGCCAATAATCAAAGATGATCAACTGAAGTAAACTCCCTTCCACTTTCTGATCACCCAAATCCCAATGTGGCCAAGGTGAGAGCATGCAATGGTAAGGTTAAAATGCTAAGCTATTGAAATGAACCACTTGTTCATGGAGTGAGTATGAAATCTTCAAACATAAGAAACATCCACTTATTCTGTGGGAATTACAAATTGCAAGAAAGCACTTGGTAGCAAGACGACCAAACCAAAGAAAGGTCCTTCACTTATTCAGCAAGTATGACATGAAAGTAAAAATTCAACCACTTATTCAGTGGGAGCAGCATGAGAATTAACAAAGCCCAACCACTTATTCAGCAAAGTTAGCAATTAAACCAAAGATGAACAATTCACTGAAGGGTACTACCAAGTCAGTGTTACATGAAGGCTCTATAAAGATGCTAACAAGAACAATACTGCTGTATAGCTGCAATATGAGACTGAAACATGAAGCAAGCATTACAAAGTCAAACTATTGAACCCATAATCAATTCCTACCACATGTTAGCAAGAGCATATCAATGAACATGGCTCAATGGAGCAATAACAGGCCTGGTATACCACTACAAAGGTCTGTTATGAATGTTGCAGGTCTGAAAATGAAGTTGTAGCAGCCTGATACACCAACCAGCAAGCTGCCAAAAGTCACAACTCCACACAATACACTCCACTCCCACCTAAAACACGCTAGAATCATCCACAACAGCCTAGTGACATCTAGGAGCCATCATGAGGAACCTGTGTTGCAGCAAATAGGATGTAATAACCTCTTAACCAACACAAACACTCCAACACAAACTGCACGGCCCAGCAAGGTAGGCGACCAGCTAGGAAAAATCCAAATCTCCCTTAAAAAATCTGCTCTATTGCATAAGGTGGCGTCCAAGGATGAGGAAACACTTGCATGAATACCCACAAAACTTTATGCCCTCCTCCAAACAGCACAAGCATAAACACTGGTTTCACCTAGGTGAAAATGGTATGGCCAGCAATCATAAACCCTCTGGGAAGCACTCCCAAAGAACTCTAAACCTCTGCACAAAATAGTATCATACCAAAACATAGCTAGAAATCATCATAAGTAACCAAAACTGAAAACAAACCATCACCGATAAGCTCCAATGGTGATTACTGAATGCAATCACACTACACCAATTAGGGATTATCTTTCAAATCCGAAACCAATAACCTAAAGAGGGTTTTTGTCCTCTGGAGATTCAGGAAAAAACACTCTGGTTCCAATCCGGCAACATAACATTATCTCCAAATTGCATAATCCTCAAATGAGAGCTCAAGTGCGTTTAAACAGGAAATGAGGGAGAAACTAGAGCAACCATTTCAAATTCCCTTTTCCCTCCAAATGGGATGCTCAAGTCCAAAAACGAATTAATTTAATTTTAAATTCAATAATCCTTCATCTAGGCGTCCACTTTAGCATGATTAAAAAAAAAAATTTGGAAACAACATAAAGTTGCCAAGGCTAGGCGTGGGGGTCCAAGGGGCCTTTTTGAAAACTTTATAATTTATAACTTAAGTTGTCATATTTTCCTTTTCGAACGCCAAGGACGGTGGAAGCACTGAACTATCCAAAATTGACAAACTCAACAATTGAAAATGCCACCCCTACCAAAACTAAAAACCCAATATTGACCTACTACCAGGACCACTGTCGAAAATAACACTTCCTAAAAATAGCATACTGCTAAAAATAGTGTTTCCAAACTCAAAATTAACCCAATTTGAGATGCAGCTGTGACTTACAAAAAATAGTAAGTGATAAAAATAGCAATTACTGCCTACCAAGAATCTCAGAAAACCTAGAAAAACCCAAAAAAACTCTTTGGCAAACCTCTGCAATTACCCCTTAAAAGTGCTGGTAAGAAATCCCCTGAAACGCCTACAGGACTCCAGAAATAGGTTAACAGTCACTAGAAAGCATAGGGCTAAAAAGGGAACATTACATCTCTAGCCACTTTTTTGTAGTGTGTTACAATTGTGTGTGCATTATAGATACCAAATGAGGCTCAAAACCCTTATTGCTAATTTTGTAATAACTCAAATAGAAAGCATTGCAAGAAAAACCGAAAGAAACTCCTACTAGAAATATTTTTATCAAAGATCAATGAAATATATGTCAAATGAATGCACCACAAATTAGAGTATCCAACCAAATTCAGCAAGTAAACTACAATAAATTAGGGGCATCAGCAATGTTCCCTTTCCACAAATGTCAATATCCATGCCTCACCTATACCAGAAAAATAGAATTATTAAGTATCCTTATTAGTCATGTACCTGGCTCTCCCACTGTGCAGCAACATTCGTCATATCTTTCATGCCAGCTGAGAGGTTTTCGTTCTCTACAAATAGCCTCTCTATTTCCAAGGATTGAGAATCAATCTACAATCATTCCATGTTATATAACTAAGAAAAAGATATTTATACATCATAGTGTTAGTAATATGAATGCAATCATTCTGATCTTAAGACAACCAGGTATACTAACCTCAGCTAGAAGCTTTTGTCGTCCACTTTCTAGCCTTTCCACCATCAATGCAAGATCATGAAGTTCTTGATCACGCTTCCCCTTGTCTTGCTGTCAATTAAAATTATAAATTAACAAGAGGACTCAATTTGAAAATCTCTTAATAAAGTCAATACCTTTCCCTGTTTACAAAATCCAAACATTAGCATGTTTTGATCTTGGAATACTCATGAGAAAACAAGCATACATGCCAAGCTTATATTTAACTGGCTAGAAAAACCAAGAAAATTAAAAAAAATCATCCGGATGACACAAGATGTCCTGAAGCATGCATTGCTTCAAATAAATAATAATATAAATTCTATAAATGAATAATCAAGTAAATTGAAGGATTGTATGATACAACTCAATACAAGTGACTTCAGATATATAATTACCAAAATACTCAAAGTAGAAAAACAAAATAACAAGTCTATTTCACCACAATAACACTCATACTCCCAGATAACTGTTAATGGCCACTCAATGATGAGCAATAAAAAAAATGAATCAATTTCACAACTATCATCCAAGCGTGATATATTTCATCTAGTACTCTGGAGACAGGATTTCTGTATTTAGATCTGAATTCATTACAAAAAACTGTTCTTCGTGAAAAATCATGTAGAATATTTTGTGTCCATTTGTCAACATTCTTTCCTCCTTTTTCTGGCATACCTTGTAGCCATGGTGTGATTCTATTCTGGTGCTACATCTTCATCTATATGTCTTTAACTCCTAGGCAACCATCATGACCTCTATGAAATCTTAATTTTGTAGCTGGAAGTTATATTTTCACGTTTTATTTGGCATTTATTTTGATGACTTCTACTGTTTATGCATTTCCATGCCCTCATCTCTTAAAATCATGAGCACATTTTCCAACTTCATTTCAGACAATATGTCTGCTATCTCTTATGCCACAATATTGAGCTTTTGGATTCAACTGTGAAAGTTTTTTTGTCAAAACTGTGTAAGTTTTTTTGGATTCTGACAAAAAACTTACACAGTTGAATCCAAAAGCTCAATATTTTAACTTCATGGACTGTGGAAAACTCATACCAACTATCTCTTATGCCTTCAACTAAGCTAGGATGGTATTTTTTCTGAAAGCATATTCAACATTGGAAACTACAGAAAAAGAGCATGGAAGTTGGATTATGACAAAAGCAATGACTTTAGCTTAAAAAATGTCTATACAGGTCATACCTAGCTAAATTTGTCATGTTTCAATTTAATGCAGAATAATTGTGTATACCAAAGGCTTGACCATTCTCCATACATACTAGGTAACAGACATGATTCAGATAAGATGCAAAATGCCTTGCCTATTTGTTTGAAGATTCAAACCAAACGGGATCAAGTTAACCAATTTAATTAACATGTATGAAGAGTTTAGAAAATTTTAATAAATATTGGGATGCTATCAAATGTTACATAAGGCATTCAATACATAAAAACATGTTTAAAACCAATATAACTGAAAAATAATTTCCGAAATACCTTCTGATACTCTGTTGTTGAAGAACTTGCATCGCCAATCTTCTCCGCTGTAGCTTCTAAAAATTACACATACAATTACAAAGCGCACAAAGTTAATTCCATCATTTTCATACAAAGGACCTCCATGAGCACTGTATGATTAATTTTATATTTGTTCTTCAATAATGTGGAATTCTGCAAAAGACTTGGTGAGATTTGGATTCTTTTTAAAGGTTATCTAATTGCAAGATAGTTATGAGCCTAACTGTAGCTGCTGCAACTGATTTTGACCTTAGGCTAAAAACCTTAGGTTGGAAACAAAAATAATCTTGATTTGAAATTGGAAAATAGTAATACTGAATTTCAGGGAAATCGTGTTGAATCACTGCTGTAAACCCTAAATCTGAAACTCACATATGTGAACTGAACAATTAACTCAAGATATTTCCAGAAACTGTTTGATTCTAAACTGAAATCTGCTGAGGAGCAGAAATCTTAAAGTAGGAATAAAACTTAACCCGGAATTATTGAAAGAAACTGAACATTATTTTTGATATATTAAAGGTTTATTTTATGGTGTCTAGGGGACATAAGGAATTTTAAAAAAACAAAGTTTAATTTAAGATGTTTTAAAATGGGACGCCTACTTGGGAGACATAAGGTGATTTTGTTAAAAATAAATTAAATGTTTATTTTGCCAAGAAGGGTGTGGGGGTTTCGAGGAGTAAAATAAAACTGTTGGAGCTCATCTTTGGTGGGGAGGCTTGGAAATTTATGAAGAGATACTGCAAGTTGAACAGTGTTCTTCCATATCTTTGTAAGTACGAAAACCCCTACAGAGAGCATCCACTTCGAAAGTGCAAGATCTTTCCTCATGGATATACAGGTGGTTTCACTCAGAAATCATACAGGTGCTTATTGTTTTCAGATTTTGATACATTTTGATTGGGTTTTCAAGACAAGTTTTGAGAATCAGATTTTTGAAGTTTAAGCAGCAAATTGGAAGGCAGAAAATATCATATTTAACCCTTTTGTGGCTGGCCACACCATTTCCCCAGGCAAGCCATACCATCCAAGGAGGGGCATGGGAGTTGGAGGCTGAATCGCCTAAGTTTTGGGCAGGAAATTGCTAGGTTTGAGGTGCCTAGGGTTGAAGATTACTCAGCAAACATTTGGAAGTGGACAGCAGCATTTAGAGGGAGTTTGCAAGCATTTACCAAGTTCCAGGGTTGCTGGTCATAGTCCAGTTTCAGACCTTTTTCACACAGCAATTAATGGGTATGTCAAAAAATGCAATATATTAAAGAGTGTTATAGTCATTTGGATGTTGTTTAAACCCTATTTTAATGACTATAACATTTCTGTAATAAATCTGGAATATATTTCAGTTTGTGGGTGTTTCTAAATAGTTGAGTTTCCATCCATTGCATTGCAAATATTTGTATTAGTTGTTATTGTTGTTATTTATCTATATTGCATATCAAAAGACAAAAAAAAATATAGGATGCATATTACACGTGCATAAGAACTACTTGCCAAAATAAGGCCACTTCACTTAAAATCAATTTTCAGTTCATGACTTTTTCACTTTATGCTATAGGACAGTTATCTTTTCCATTAAACTTCTTAACTAACAGAATGTACATCTTCCTTTATAAAATAAGCATATTGTAGGTCAGTGATTTATTGGAACGTAGTACATGCATATAGCATCTAAGACATATCCCACTAAAGAATCAATAAAACAAAACATTTATATAGCTATCAGATGTCTGTCCATCTTCAATCAGTTATCAGGATTGGCAGACCAAGGATTGTCTGAGCTTTAGGAACTTCTACTTCACAGATCTCTGTTGTTCAACTAAAACTGTATTTATTGTGAAAGTTGCAGATTCTTTAAATTGTATAACTTCTTTGTATGTGCCTTTTGAATCAAGTTTTCGCTGGTGCTATGCTAAACAGATGTTAATAGTGGCCAGGTTTGAAAAATCATTTGGGAGGCCACAGGCCCACAAGTATTCAAAAATCCAGAATTTTCAAACATATTCAGTAAAATTTCTTTAGGAATTGAAAAAAATGGACCAAATTAGACAACAAATCGGATCAGTGCAAAAAACCCGGACACAGAAAAATTTCATAACTGTGCAGATGCTAACTATATGACCACCTCCAGAAGGATACATTAGCCTCCACTCTGACTGGAGTAATTGAACAAGTCAAGAAAGGTAGCAATCTGCAATTGCAACACTGTCTCTTGTGTTTGCACATTATTTCAAATGAAAGAATGATCTCATATTTCATACATTTTTTCATGTATATCAGTAAAAGCTGTCAGATTCATAAATGATAACTATTTTTCACATGTATTAATTTCTCAATTCTCAAAAGTCAAAACACATAATTGACCCAAAGATTCTTTACAGATAATCACAATAATTAAAGAGCATCACTAAAAGTCTATGAAGCATCCTTACAAATACATAGAAACCAATTCTATAAACAATAAACGATTGTTCCAGATGTTGGCGTAACAACTAGCACCTCTGGAGTAAGGGTTGGTACGGACAGCTATGCACACTACGCAATGAGTGCTCTTCAAATTAGGAGGGGAAGCTCCCTCGTTGTGCTTGACAAAAGTACTTGCAAAGGAAATAAACTAAACTAAATCCTGTCTTTTTGCTTCAGCTGTAGAGGTACAAGGCTTTCTCGAAAACTATATACGTTGTAGCTGAGTTTTTCTGGTTTTGCAGATCTACTAACTACAACTAAACTTAATAACTTAAATTCTATCCAGTTTCCTCAAGAAAACAGAGCATGGGGAAATGGAGCAAGGTTTTGACTATCAGACAATAAACGAGTTTAGATTCTCTACTTGAAGGCAAGGTGGCGCGACTATTATCTCAATCTAAACAAGTTTATTAGGCACAAAACAGATTTTGTCCAAACTATGAGAATCTCTTGAAACCCTATGTGGCATAACAATTGATCATAACAGTAAAGACTCACAAAACAGATTTATCATCACAATCTCTTGAAACCCTATGTGGCATAACAATTGATCATAATGGTAAAAGATTCACAAAACAGATTTATCATCTCAATCGCATGAAACCCTATGTGGCATAACAATTGATCTTAATGGTAAGATGCACAAAACAGATTTATCTAAACTATGGAAAGAATCCACCATTACAATTGCATGAAACCCTATGTGGCATAACAATTAATCGTAATAGCGAAGACACATGAACAAATACCAAAAGAGCAATATTGAGGGCAAGGTAGGCGCAGCATATATTTCTCTCTCAAGCAAAAGTTAATTACAAATGAGCAAAAGCTCTTATTATATAGACATCGAAAGGTGTAGGGAACCCTAAAATCACCTTGAGTCAACTACAGTCTGCAATGCATGCAAGATTTATTGCTAAGCCCTAATGAAGGAAACTATACAGTTAACTGGAAAACTACCATCAGTTAACCGAAACATCTAATCTAAAAATGGACAATTGTGCAAGCATGCACGCCCTTATTGGCGAGTTAACTGGAAGACTACCATCAGTTAACGAAACCCTAAATGAAACTCCAAGTGAAAAAGCTACTCTCAGAATAGGTATGCATGTGATGAAACAACGAGTTAACTTGAAAGGGTAACGCCAAGTTAACTCCTGTGTATAAAGTCTATTCTGAGAGGTGGAACTGAAGTTCTACTTATGCGTGATCTCGAGCAACCAATCCCTCAACGAGATTGTTAATGCATCAACATCTCGAATGTCAGCAACTTGAGCAATCTTTGCACACTCAAACTAGCATTTCACGACTCCTAGCTTTGACGGCTCCGTGGGAGTGATGGCGACTATCTCCTCTGCAGCTTGATGCTTCTGACACTTTTGCATGACGAAACTGCGAGATTTGACTGCGCACACTCTGTTTGTGAGAAATGCAAACGAACTTGTTGCACACGCAAAATTCCAACGGTATCAACCCTCTAAACCAGCTTTGGAAGACAATCGGCTATACGAGGCATGCAACCATATGAATTTGAGTGACTACGCCTGTTAATCTTCTAAATGCACTTGATACAAATCGGTCTCAACTTTTCTGATGAAATCATGAATTCAGTTTGCATGAACTACACTCTAAAAAACTTGCCTGTTGACTGTGAACACGGCTATATTCTGACAACTTCTCTGGAAAACTAAAAATAGCCTATCAAAGGGCAATTTTCACGGAAAAATCTGAGATATGGGTTTTGTCCAGAAAAAGATTCTAAGACAACCCAGAATGTCAGATTTGCGAAAATTTGACTGCTACTCGACCATGCAAGGAATTTTCAGTTGAGAAAATTAGAGCCTCGAGAACTGATGCTCTGGAGTAAATTTTCCTAAAAAATTCTAACACATGGGTTTTCTCGAGGAAGCTATTCTGAATCAACCCAGATGATTTGTTTTGCCAAAAGTCGCCAATTCTTCAAACATGCGAAAGAATTTAAGATGAGAAATAGAAGAATTTAAGACAGAAGAAAGAAGTTTTTAGTGCTCTGCTTCCGCTAAAATCGCCATCTTGTCTGAAGTCTGCTGATAATCCTGACTTGTACTTGCAAAGAAAGTGTTTTGATGTCTTCGCCAATGATTGTTGATGAAGAATTTTCCTTTGGTTTGCTAAAATCCGCCTTTGCTCTGAAAATACGAATTTTCCTTAAAGATACGCCTTTGTCTTGAAGAAATACGAATTTTGCTTGAAAAATATGAATTTCTCTTAAGAAAAACGAATTTCTCTTTAGCTTTGTGAATAATAAATGAAGATGGCGCCATGTTTAAATAAGAAGAAATTCGCACCAACTTGTTGACTGCAAGATTTAAAACCTCAGCTGAAAATAGAAGGCTTTTGATTGGACCCCTTTCAGTTACACTGATACTGACACTGAGTCCGAAAATAAATAATAATAAATTAATATTCATCATGCAATTTGCAAAGGCATCAATTTTAGAGATTCGCCATTTTAATGCCAAAATATGCAAAATAAATATTAAATATTATTTAACTTCAGTTGACAATTCGAATGAAGCTTTAGGATTCACCGTTAGACTTCACCGATTCCAAAGTCATCATCTGAGCTCATAGGCGTCCATTTGCTCAAGATATTGCACTTTTTATTAACTTCCTATTTTATAGCCGACGACAAAGTTCGACTAGCCAACTTCAACACTGATTTCTGAGTGACGGGAGATGCTGAGACTGAGCTGAGAATTCATAAAGCCTACTGAACAAGGAAGAAATGTCTGCTGGGAGACACTACTGCAAAATCCATCGTTTAACACCAAAAATTAGGCGCCCCGATTAAATTCATTTTACGGGTTCCAGACTTAAACCATTTTCCTAAACTGCCATCTGACACTTCAAACGGCTGCTGACGGCGAACGGGAAACCTGCTGACAGGAAACCAAGCTCACTGCGTGACTGGAGACATTCTGCATCCCACGGGATATATACGACATCTGAAAGCTGTGTTAAGGGAAAAGTAAAAGCGCCCCTGGCTCTCAATTGCACTGACACCATTTTAACGAAAGTTGAACTTTCAACCAGATGCCCTACTTCGACCTTTGATATCTGGGGCTGGGATGACCCGATTCAGGCACTATCTGTTTTAACGGACAGCCAGAAGGGCCCACAAGAGAAGTCTTTAGAGATGACGAAGCAAGAAAACTGCTTCTTAACTACTTCTAAGACCTTAAAAACGCCAGTGCGTATTTTATTTAAAATATCCGCTCCAGACTTAGCCATTTTCCGGATGTCTTCACTTTTCAGCATTCCACCAAAGACCTCGCACGTACGAGCGTTTGCCAAATCCCAAAGGCTGACGGCTATGCTCATTGAGTAGATAAAGTAATTACGTTCGAAAGCCGTGAAGACTTCGAACGCGAACGACCTCATCTGATAGGCCTAAAGGCTAGGCGCCTCTGGGCTGTAGAAATACAATGAAAATCTTATGTTGGTCCGCCCGTGAAATTACGTGCTTGATAGAATCTCTGCCATGATCCCCTGGAACGTCGGATCAACAAGCAGGATGATGCATTGCGGAGCTAGGCTAGAGTAGTACTGATGTCAGGAAGACCTCGTCTGTAAATTTCACCATCTTAAGGATCCTTTAAACCAGCGCCCCTGGGCTATACTTGCACTGGAAAACAATGGAGAAGCTCAGAAACATGAAAACTCCATTATAAGCCGACCTTCGGACGACTGCTGCCAGAGCTCTGAGACTCGGATGACTGCGTTTGATATCTCGCCGGATAAGCAGACTAGTCGTGAACAGATTGACTGCATGAGCCATCAGAAATACCAGAATTTGCCCTCTCTTTAAGATGGGCGCCCTCAGGCTAGAGTTGCGCTTTTGCCTGAAAAAGACAAAATTCTCATATCTGGAACTTTGGGGATTTTAACTTCTGTCGTTGTTTGCCGGAGCTATGGGTCTCGGAAAGCTTCGCTAGATAGCTCATCGGATAGCCAGACCAATTCTGAAGAGATTGACTGGATGCTTGAACACTTTCAACAAGATCTTAACCTTCAAAAAGCTGGGCGCCCCTGGGCTACAGTTGCGCTTTTCTGATTTTCTCTGAGAAATCTTCATAATTTAACCACTGAAAACTCCGTTTCGATCACTGAAATGACCGTGTGCAACTTGAAATGCTGTCGTGAGACGCTCCTCCATCGTGAAAAGCTCCATTCTGAGTCTCTGCTTCAAGTTCTATTCAATAAAACTGACTTTGACTGACAAAATATTGACAAAAACTCCATGCTTGATATTGCCCAAAACTGTATTTTACATTATTTTAGCAAGGTTTAGACTCTTTTAAACAAAATGCCTTGATGAAGCAAAAATTTTGGTTTTGGGTACAACACCAGATACTTGAACTATTTAGTCATAAATGCTTAATTGCTCTTTACAGCATGCAGTGTGAGATGACAGCTTAAAAACATGAAATTGACCAGTGCTAGCTTTGATGTTCAGCACAGCACACTGAAACAGTCTGTCCAATTTGGACTCTTACCATTCAAGTTTGCAACTCAACGCTAGAAAGTGGCCACTGCCACATCCAAACCAGGTTATATTACACTATTTCATAGAATGCTTATTTTTCACAACAGAATATTGAAAAAGGAAAACAACTGGCTACAGTGCAATTAAAGATAACCACGAGTGTAGTAGAATTTACAAATGCCCTAAGAGTCTTACTTACATGAATCTTTTAGCATTCAAATGAATAACTTTCAACACAAGGCAAATCCAAAGAAGTGTCTGTAAGAATAATAAGATGACATCTTGCCTCATTTCAGTTGGAAAAGTGAAAACATTCTTGTAAGATCTTGAGGCTCTTGTAGGTGTGTTTTCTTTTTGTGTCTAATATTGTTTGATCCTGCTTCCTACTCTCAGATAGTTAGCTCTAAGTGTCTACAACAATTACCTTTTCTTGTTCTGACAGGGATGAGAGCTCCTGCTTCAAATGGCTCTGTTCTCAGCTTCAAATTTTTCCTCTTCATACCTCAAAAAAAATTGTCACCATTGTTTCTTAGAATTTTGATCCATTTAATTAAAAACCCAATTCTAGTTGCTAAAGGGAAATTGATACTTTGTCATGCTCTTTACTGTCGATAAAATCTTCTGCCCTCTTCAATCAACTGAAATTATCATTATGACCTACATTACTACTTCATTACAAAACCTAGCTGGATCTGGGTCTGATTTGAATTCGGTCTGGATTCGGAACCAATCTGTCTGTAGGGCCATCCAGGGTCCTGTAAAAGAGGCCTGGATTCGATCTGGATGAGCCTGATGAACCCAAGCAAACCCACAGTAAAAACAAAGCCTTTTTTAAACACCAATCTGCAGTTGCAGGGTATTTTTTTTCATCCCATGGCTTCGTGCAGTCGAGGGGCTTGTCCCTTTTTACAAGTGACTGGGGTACAGGCCAGATGTATTTGACACCACCCAAGGTTGTTCATACCTTCACACATTAGGTTATGCAGACAAGAAAGAAACATATCACCCTTTCCAGCAAAACAGCACATCAAGATCTCTTATCCAGATTTCTGTCACTTGAGCCCACTGAAAAGGCTGCTTCTTCCTACAATGATTTGTGAGAGATATTCTAATAAATCTTGGCCAGCAGAGACACCATGTCGCAGCCCTCACTTGGTTTTTGCTGGCTCTTGTTTTGTCATCCCCTTGTGGAGCAAAATATCAAGGAGGAAATCAGGCAAGTTAGTGGAGGAAGAGGGCAGTTGTTGTATAAGAAATTGAAGGAGATGAATTATCTGCAGGCATGTCTGTGTGAATTGATGAGATTGTATCTGCCCATTCCAAGTGATTTGAGAGAGGCCAAGCAAGTTGTATCTTCACTGTTGTTACAAAATATTTATTAAGGAAAGACCTTTTTGTTGAACATTCGGAATACTGAGAGGGGGGGTGAATCAGTATTCCACAAACTGATAATAAAATCCACTTAATCATTATTACTATTTTGACTAAATCAGCAAGAGAGAACATAAGAACAAGTCAATGCAATCACACACATGAACACCAAGATTTTTACATGGAAAACCCAGAATGGAAAAAACCACAGTGAGGGTTAACTCACAATATATTATACCCAAATACAAAATATTACTGGGCTCACTGCCAGGACTCATTGTCCTTAAAAGGCTCACAACCTGAATACAAGAGATGGCTCACTGCCAAGATACAATGATAGTGGCTCACTGCCAAAAGAATGAACTGATGGAATACACCTTCAATGTGTAAGGTTCATTTCCACTAAAGCTCAGAATAAAAAGCACTGCATTAATCAACAAATTTGTACTACTGATAAAGCATTTAGGCTCTAATCTTCTCCTTTGTTCACTTGCTTGCACCCACACATTCACACTTTTTCTTTCTTTCTCTCTTCCTCCTATACTTCAATCCTCAAAGCGTCTTCTATATATACAAGTATATCTTATTCATCAATTAGGTCAACACCATATAAGATTCGAACATTTTATCCATGTAGTGCATTATGCCAAGTCAGCTATTAGTCTTCAATATATATTGCATTCGCTGAGTCGGCCAAGACTAAAGAACGCAATTCTTCAAACCAGCAAATAATCCTCAAAGCAAACACCTTCCGGATCTAAGAACACATTAATTTCCCATCATATTACTAGTAGAGAGACTGTCAGCACAACCGCAGTATAAGAATGTTCACCTTAGTAGAATGCGGAGTCTCCCACACAGTACACCACACACAAAACAATAGTAGGATACAAAGTTGAACTCTGTCAGAGATAATTTTTTGTTCATAGTCAAAAGAATGTCTCAAAATCCAAGAAAAAGTAGTCTGAATGAGTCAATAAAACATGGTTAGGAGATTAGAGTCATATCAGATCTTACGATGAGTTTCGAACTCAAATACCAACATATTGATCCATCACAAAGGAGTATTACCGGTGGAGAACAACTTCCGGTAAACCAAGCAAACTTTCCATATAGTCATCACCATGTAGTTATTACCATGTTGATATCAATGACAACATAGAAACATCTAGCACAACCATCCATACTTCATGCTCATGTTGCAAGGCCTCCAACACTTTTTTGTTTTACAGTTTAAATATAGACACTTTGAGGATAAATGGGAATTTGGATCAAATGAAGGCAAAGTATTGAATGAGATATACAGACACACACATATGCATTGTATACTCAGATATATATACATTTTATAATGTCTATACACACACAAACACACACACACGTGTGTTTGTGTGTATGTGTGTACAAACACATTTATATACTTCGTATGTGTGTAGATATGTATGTGTGTATTTATGATTTATATATGTTTTTTATATGCACAAACCAAACCTGAAGAAAACAAAGCGATATCCACATGCCAAACCCCAATACCCAAACCCAAAATGGCAACTTAAACTATGACCAATATTTGAGTTTTGAATACAAAAAGCAAACATCCCTGCTCTCATATCTTCTATACTTTCTACACTTTTCAACTAATTGACTGCTGGCTGTAATTTTGCTCCATAATTGGCCATAACATCAACATGCTTGTTTACACTTCAGGTAAAATGTTGGTTAAGACTCATCTAGCTTGCCAATTAGATCTTGACAATTCACTAATAGAGGTTTAATATTGAGTTTGTATTTGGCAAGATACACATGGAAATATTTACAACCAGGTCTGAACCTCCTTAAGTAGACAACCTCTTGTAACCTTTTGAATTAACCATCTTTTACAACCCAAAAATTTAATTTGTAGCCAAAACCTTTGCTAAGAGGAATTCATCTATCACCAGCTAGTAGAGATCTTCAATTCATAGAGCTGTTTTGTTATTATTTGAGGTTCCAAGAGAGCAAAGAAAAATGGACAAGAAGGATTGCTTTCTGTGAGAGTTCTCATATTTAATGTCCTCAGCACTGTCTTTCAGCAGGCAATTTCAGACATGGTTTATTACTCGGGTCATTTTAATTAAAGTCCAGATATCAACATAGAACTACATTGTAGTGATGAAAACTTTTAAAACTACCAACGGATGTTATCAACTATCAAATTACATCCAACTACAAGCCAAATCTCAAACAACTTTGAGACCACTACTGATGTGCATCTGTAAATGAAAAGAGTATGGAAGATGATAACCCATTGAATAATTCTGAAAGAAGGATCAAACAATGCCACCAATAAACCAGCCTGCTCTTCCAAGGACCAAAGTTATCCTTGGAGGTTGTAGCCTAGCTTGTTCTCCTACCATTCAGGGCTGTAAATCTCCTATAAGAGATCACACAACTAGCAATCCAGTTTGTCTGTAGGGATGTGGAATGATTGAAAGTTGGACTTCACATACACAACATGAAATGATATTTTGTTGTCACCATATTTTAAGTACAAGATCTGGAGTTTTAAAAGAACAAAACATACATTACCCAACTAGTCTTCCCCCTTATATCAAGTTGGATGAAGCTACAGGGCATTCGGGTATCTCTGCTGAGGGAGATCAGGTAATAGAAAGATTTAATCAGTCTATTATATATAGAAGACACTCAAAGAGTAATTTAATCAGTCTTGTCAAGATATTGGAAGAAAGTACCAAGGTCTCCCCTAGAGTGTGTGTATGAAGAATCTAGAGGCTCCTTATGTTTTCTCCACATGTATTACAGACAATGCATATAGAAGATCTAACACATGCTGACAACAAGAATTATGGTTAGGTCAATCTTTCAGTTGCACTAGCTATTATGAAACATGAACCTCCTCTGAAATCTCTAAGTCTCTTCTTACTTGGTATGCACCCAGACATTAGTCAACATGCGAATGTCCGGAAATCTTGTACTGGTAGACATAACCCGGAATCGATATCTTGGACATGTATTTGTAATGTCCCCAAATTTGGAGAACCCCTAAATCTACCCTAATTTATCAATTTCAAATAATCAATTTGGTTTAGGAAATATCTATAACTTGATTAGGTCCCTGCAAGAGAAAACTAGAAAATATTTACAAGATAATATTATATGATGCCCTCATTTGAATATGTAAAGAAAACAAGGAAAGTAAGATTAGTGATACAACTACCTATTTAAGACCCGCAAATAGGTTAGTAAACATCTATAACAAGAAATAAATATCATATCATAAATATATTGGCATCTTTTAGGTTTCTAATTCATTCTTCCTGAAGCAAAATGGTCTGATAGGGTGCCCAAGATACCCTCTACCGTAGGCCCAAGAGCAGTACACCCTCTTAGCCCCATGTGGCCTCTTGCCATCCATATGGGGTGGTGTTCCTAGTGAGGCATCCTATCACCGTTCCCCTCATCAAAACCATTATTGCTTAATGAATCATCATGTCGGGAGGTTGAGGGTGCAGCTACAGCAAGGTGTCCCGAAAATCACTCCTTCTAAGCCCAAGAGCAGTACACCCCTCTTGGCCCCATGTGGCAAGCCTCAACCATCCACCATGGCGTGGTGTACTTAGAGGATGACCCCAACGCTGTTTCCCCTCCTCGTAGGCCCTCAACTCCCTTATCACTACAATCAGATTATCAAAATACAGTCCATACTTTAATCTTACATATTGAATCAATCCATATAGAGATCAACAATACATATGTAATATCCCCTTACAATTTTTTTTCAATTTTAAGCACAAGATTTCACCCGTTAATGTTAGAGAAATCATAAACCAACTGAAAGTAAACCTTCACTTTTTGATCACCCAGATCCCAATGAGGGCAAGGTGGAAAGGGGATCATTAGGAAAAATCCAAACTGAAAGTACAATGTTGGAAATCAACCCTTAAATTTCTGATTACCAAGTTCCCAGTGTGGGTGAGGTGAGAGCATACAGTGGAAAGGGGATCATTAGCTGAAAAGTACTTGAAAACTGAGATTACAATATGTAGACCGCTCTGTCGATCAGCAAGATATGAAATGCAACTTGACCACTTATTCAGCAGGAATGTATTACAAAAAATGAACATGAAAAATGGCTCAGCCGATCAGCAATGTATGCAGTGCAACTCAACCACTTATTTAGTGGGAGTACAGTACTGAAAGTAAATGTCTGAGTAGCTAGCCGACCCCCTCCGCTTTTCAGCAGGCAGTACAAGAAAGTAAAATGCTAAAAGTAATAGACGGCCAGGCCTGTCTCTTCCACTAAAAGTGGGAATACAGAATGTAAATTGCAGAAATATAAAGAGTTGATCAGTACTACTGATACAGCGTTACAATATGAGATATAATCTACAAATACAATGAGATATAGTTATCTAAAGCACCCCAAAATGTCAGGAAATGAACTCCAAACAAGTACAAGCTATCCAACATATGAAATATAGCAAAAGGGAGGAAAATACCAGCGATGCCCTAGATCACCAAAAAGCTCATACCTTCATCAAATCACCTTCAATCAACCACAAACTTAAGGAAAATGAGGCATAGGAACTAAGCGACCAAGTACCAAGTGACAAACTCCTCCAAAACAACTCTGATTATTTTGCACATTTCCCAACGCAATTTTGGAAATGGTACAGCCTCCTTGAGATGGACGACCTGCTCTAGAAAATTAGCAACTTCACCAAAAATTACGAAACCAAGAGCAAAGGGGTGCCCTAGATAGGTGAATCCATAGAGTCAATACCTAGAACCATCAAAAAATCCTTCAGAGAGATATGAGTCAAAACGTGCTTCAGCGAAGCACCAAACCAGCAACATGAAAAACTAATAAAAGCTCACCAAAATGATGAAATACTGAAAATAACAAGTTACCCAACCAAAATCAGAAGATGTCATACGAATCCATCTCCAAATGAGCTTTGTCTACAACCTCTAAATGAAGAAGCAGTCTCAAACCAGCTAGGTACTATATCTTAAGTACAAAACTGATATAAGCTAGGAGGTATGCGTTCCTCGAAGCAAGGGTTCTGAAATAATTTCAGCAACACTTCGTTATGAAAAGCGATGGATAGCTCAAATGAATGCCAAGGCCTCATATTTATAAACTTTTCCCTCCAATTACGGCGCCCAAGCTAAAATTCACATTCATCTTTCCACTTGCATTTGCATTTCATTTAAACTTCATTACCCTCCTTGACTTGGCGTCCAAACATGAGGGAGAGAAAACTGAAGAGCACAAAGATATACTGAGAGGGGGTGAATCAATATATCAACTAACTTTTTCTTTCTCAACTCTTATCAACTTTAAACTCTAATACAAATCAACTATGCAAGAATATCTCAATATGAACAAGTTGACACCAAGATTTTAAGTGGAAACCCTTACGGGAGAAAACCACAGTACAAACAATGTACTTTATGAATTATATAAACTTTTACAATGAATGTAGGCACCAACCTACTTGAATCACCAAATAAGTAGTTTAGTAGGCACCAACCTACAAAGAGCGCCAACCCTTAATCCTGATTTAGTAGGCACCAACCTACAAGGAGCTTCAACCCCTAATGCTGACACCAATTTAAAGTAGACACCAACCTACAAGGAGTACCAACCCCTAAAGCTGATTTAGTAGGCACCAACCTACAAGGAGTACCAACCCCTACCTGCCAAGCACCAACCTAGCAAAGATTATAATTTGAATGAATAGTGTTCCACCTTTAATGTTGCTTCTCCAACGAATGATGGAAAATTCTGATCAAGAACTTATCTTTCAAATCTGACCCAACATCTGCACAATTTCTTTCTTCAAATGTGATTCAAACTAAGCTTCACAATTCCTTCATGAAATCTGCAAATATACTTTTTTATATCTGTATAAGTCTCATCACACATATGATATATAACTGCTGCAAATTCTTCCTTATTCTGTCCTTTATACAACTGAAAATCTGCTCCACAAACTCTCTCTAAATCTGAAAGTATTTATTTGATTATTTTGCATATATCCTCCTCTTAAATCTCCACATGAGACGCTGGTATAAGAATGATATTTTCTTTTACATATCACACTCTCACACTTCTTAATCTGCACTTTTAGATGATATTCATTGTCATGTCCCCCTTGCTGTGTTGTTTTACACAGCCTTCTTTTACACACCTGATTGTGACTTAGAGTTGTTCCACACAGCACATACTTGCTTGTGTTTTGATGATATAACTTTTATTTCTCCACACAGCACTCTCTACTTCAAATATAGCAGTTATTCCATGCTACACTCACACATACAACATGTGCTTGAATGATATTATCTCTATTCACACACAGCCTCACACAACTACTCCATACACAGTATACTTCTTAATCTGCAATTTGATGATATAACCTTTATTCCCTTTCCCGACACTGAAAATCTTCAATCCCCATCAAAGGTGATATTCAATAAACATCCATGATTCAACACTCTTTACAACCTCTTTATATTCTAAGAATTCTTCTTTCAATTCACTTGCTGAAGTTCGAATAATATAGCCTTTTTACACACCTACAGCACTCTTTTACAACTCAAGGATGAAGCGTTTTATCCCATATACTACACACACAGCACTCTTTATTTACTTTTTCTCTGATTTTTATATGCCTTCAATGAGGGTGATCGACGCACCCTTTCATAATGACTACCTCCTTTCACAATGGATGCAACACTTCAAATATATTGCTGTTCCTTCACAAATAAAAATATTAATTGCTTCATATAAATATTCACATCTTTTCATTGAATGAAGCGCTGCCTTTTACTCTTTTATTAATTGCATCATTTAAAAGTAAACTATCTGCTTTTTATTTAATCGCACCACTTCATTATCGTGCCTTTTCAAATATCAATAGTAGCGATTAAAGTTTTACTAAAGACATTTTGTCTTACATGGATAAGACTTATTTTGTCTTATTCTTAATTCGTCTTTGTCTACCTTAAGTCATTCGCTGCGCCCTTTATTTTTGTCTCTATTCATTTTTGTTTTACTTAAATATTTGTCTTGATAAGATCGCACCTCTTCCTCAACCAAGAATAAGACAAAATAGCACCTTTTTGATGACTTGTAAATAAGACAAATTTTGTCTTATATAGAGGATTCGCACCACTTTAATTGGAGTCATTAAATAGGACGATTAATATATGATTTCCTTCATTGAAATAATCACAGCCTTTAATAGGTTACCCCCTTTTCTTTTTTTTGTTTTTTCCTTGTTTGTCTTATATGCCTCTTATGTCTTATGTGCTGCACTTGGAGATTTAATCGCTGCTCCATATTCTCTTAGAATGATTGTTGTCACTAAAAACTTTATCACTGTCCCTTGAGAAATAAATCTGATTTAGTTTGACTTAATCAAATTTCATGGTTTTTGTTTTGCTTTTTAATATTTCTGCACCATGTTTAATTATTAAACCTGTTCTATTACTTTGGAGATTAGATGTATCTTCAATCTGAACATTAATAAATCTGAATGTTCTGAACATTAATAAATCTGAATGTATTCTGAACCAGCAACCTTGAACTTTATGATGAAGCCAATCTGATCTGACTATCGATGATCTGAATGTGTTCAGAACCAGCAACTTTGAACTTTATGGTGATCTGTTTAAGTCTTTACATAATGAAAATTATGATGCTCTAATATGATTCATATGTTCCAACAGTGATTTTACCTTCACATCAATGACGACATTTGTCTTCATATTTGACATCAATGACAACATCTCCAACAATCTCCCCCTTTGTCATTGATGGCAACCTATCTTCTTTGTCATTTCTTCTAACTCTCCCCCATTCTACTTCTCTCCCCCTTTGACATCAATGGCAAAGGGTCTTTCAACAAAGTCTTGTTTTACTTTTTCTGTTGCATGGAGCTACAAGATACTGTGTATAGCTCCCCCTGAATGTATGCTCCCATTTACTAATACTCATCTTTCTCTTTCTAAAATAATTTTGCTTCATCTGCAAGAAAGCTTCTTCATTTTGACATCAATACAATTTCCAACAATTCATCATCTTCATAAGTAGATTTCTCTTCAACATTTGAGATACTTCACTTTTCAGTCATCTCCTCCAAGGGACTGAAAGATAATGTTCAACATAGCTCCCCCTAAATTCATGCTTCCCTTTAGAAAAGGCATATTGAATTTGTATTGGATTCTTCATTTCTTGTTTCTATCTTCTTTCTCCAAACCTTTTTAAGCTCTCTCTCCTTTTCCATGGTGTTCTTCTTCATATCTTGTAAAGATGGTTCCATAAAACCAAATCTACAAAAATGTGCTATGTGTCCAAAGTTGTTACACTTGAAACACATAATGTTATGACTAAATGAATTATAGTCTCCCCTAGTGAAGCTTGAACCATTTCTTGCTTGAAATCTGCAATTTATTGCTTTGTGTCCAAAGTAGTTGCATGAATAGCAATATCCATAGAAAGAATAAAACTGCCTAGAGTTAAATATTCTTTCATTTTCTTTGAAACTTGTAACATTCTCATCACAGTTTGTACATTTCTCCTTTGGCTTATTCAGTTTATTTTCAGCATGACCACTTCTTGTTCCAACTTGTCACAATCTCTCTCTTTTGCTCTTAACTTGTTCTTCAATTCATTTTCAACTTGTTCAGCTTCTACAAATTGAGCCCTCAAATCTTCAATTATTTTGTTTAATTCCTCCAAACTTTTTGCCAATTCCTTAGTTTTCAGTTTATGCTTGTTGACTTTCTTCTTCAATTCTTCATTTTTCTTGTATGCATAATGAAGCTCTTCCTCAAGATCAGTTTCTTCTTCTTCATTGCATTTTTCTTCTTCACATTCTTGATCAGCATTTTGTTCTTCATATTCAGCCATGAACAATATCTCTTCATCATCATTGCTTTGACTATCATCACTTTGTTCTTCTGAAGAGCTAGATTCTTTCTTTGAGTAAAAGCTCTTTCTGTGTTTTTGGAATCTCTTCTTTCCTTTTTTCTTGATGTAGGTTTCTTTTTCACTTTCACTTGAGTTACTATCACTGTAAGGACATTTAGAAGCATAATGTCCAACTTCTCCACAATTGAAGCATTTAAAAGGGAATTTTCCTTTATATTTCCCTTTTCCTTTCTTGAGTTTTCCCATGAAGTAAGCTTCTGCTTCATCACTTGATTTGTCACTTTGTTCTTCATGCTTGCTCTTGCCCTTTTTAGATGCTTTAAATGAGACTTCCTTTTGTGGCGATCTTCCGTCAATTCTCATCTCATAGGCAGCAAGGATCCCATGTAATTCATCTTTTGATAGCTTATCCAAGTTTGTTAATTCTTCCAATGCTGCAACTTTGGCCTCAAATTTTGTAGAAAGAGATCTTAGAATCTTATCAACAATAAAGGCATCATCAATTTCTTCACCAAGTCCTCTCATGATATTCACTGTTTCATCAACACGAAGAAAGTATGAAGCAATATCTTCATCATCTTCCATCTTGAGAGTTTCTAACTTCCTTCGATGAGTTTGCAACTTTGCCTTCTTTACTTTTGCATCACCTTCATAGATGTTTTGAAGCTTGTCCCATATCTCTTTTGCTGATTTGCAACGCATTACTTTTGTGAATTCGGAATCTGTTAGGCTGCAAAGAAGAGCATGCTTGGCTTTTGCATTGTTCTCACTTCTCTTTTTCCCTGCTTGATCCGTTGGAGGGGTAGCTGGAGGTGTATACCCATCAACAACAGATTGCCACACATCAAACCCAAGTGCATTCAAATATGCTTCCATCTTAATACTCCAAAATGCATAATTAGTCCCATCAAAGATGGGTGCTTTCACTGTGTTGTTATGATTTGCCATGTGTGCTCTTAAGGATCTCCTTCAAGCGGTTAGGCTTTCAAGAAGGACCTTGCTCTGATACCAATTGAAGAGCACAAAGATATACTGAGAGGGGGGGGGTGAATCAGTATATCAACTAACTTTTTCCCTCTCAACTCTTATCAACTTTAAACTCTAATACAAATCAACTATGCAAGAATATCTCAATATGAACAAGTTGACACCAAGATTTTACGTGGAAACCCTTACGGGAGAAAACCACAGTACAAACAATGTACTTTATGAATTATATAAACTTTTACAATGAATGTAGGCACCAACCTACTTGAATCACCAAATAAGTAGTTTAGTAGGCACCAACCTACAAAGAGCACCAACCCTTAATCCTGATTTAGTAGGCACCAACCTACAAGGAGCTTCAACCCCTAATGCTGATTTAGTAGACACCAACCTACAAGGAGTACCAACCCCTAAAGCTGATTTAGTAGGCACCAACCTACAAGGAGTACCAACCCCTACCTGCCAAGCACCAACCTAGCAAAGATTATAATTTGAATGAATAGTGTTCCACCTTTAATGTTGCTTCTCCAACGAATGATGGACAATTCTGATCAAGAACTTATCTTTCAAATCTGACCCAACATCTGCACAATTTCTTTCTTCAAATGTGATTCAAACTAAGCTTCACAATTCCTTCATGAAATCTGCAAATATACTCTTTTATATCTGTATAAGTCTCATCACACATATGATATATAACTGCTGCAAATTCTTCCTTATTCTGTCCTTTATACAACTGAAAATCTGCTCCACAAACTCTCTCTAAATCTGAAAGTATTTCTTTGATTATTTTGCATATATCCTCCTCTTAAATCTCCACATGAGACGCTGGTATAAGAATGATATTTTCTTTTACATATCACACTCTCACACTTCTTAATCTGCACTTTTAGATGATATTCATTGTCATGTCCCCCTTGCTGTCTTGTTTTACACAGCCTTCTTTTACACACCTGATTGTGACTTAGAGTTGTTCCACACAGCACATACTTGCTTGTGTTTTGATGATATAACTTTTATTTCTCCACACAGCACTCTCTACTTCAGATATAGCAGTTATTCCATGCTACACTCACACATACAGCATGTGCTTGAATGATATTATCTTTATTCACACACAGCCTCACACAACTACTCCATACACAGTATACTTCTTAATCTGCAATTTGATGATATAACCTTTATTCCCTTTCCCGACACTGAAAATCTTCAATCCCCATCAAAGGTGATATTCAATAAACATCCATGATTCAACACTCTTTACAACCTCTTTATATTCTGAGAATTCTTCTTTCAATTCACTTGCTGAAGTTCGAATAATATAGCCTTTTTACACACCTACAGCACTCTTTTACAACTCAAGGATGAAGCGTTTTATCCCATATACTACACACACAACACACTCTTTATTTACTTTTTCTCTGATTTTTATATGCCTTCAATGAGGGTGATCGACGCACCCTTTCATAATGACTACCTCCTTTCACAATGGATGCAACACTTCAAATATATTGCTGTTCCTTCACAAATAAAAATATTAATTGCTTCATATAAATATTCACATCTTTTCATTGTATGAAGCGCTACCTTTTACTCTTTTATTAATTGCATCATTTAAAAGTAAACTATCTGCTTTTTATTTAATCGCACCACTTCATTATCGTGCCTTTTCAAATATCAATAGTAGCGATTAAAGTTTTACTAAAGACATTTTGTCTTACATGGATAAGACTTATTTTGTCTTATTCTTAATTCGTCTTTGTCTGCCTTAAGTCATTCGCTGCGCCCTTTATTTTTGTCTCTATTCATTTTTGTTTTACTTAAATATTTGTCTTGATAAGATCGCACCTCTTCCTCAACCAAGAATAAGACAAAATAGCACCACTTGTAAATAAGACAAATTTTGTCTTATATAGAGGATTCGCACCACTTTAATTGGAGTCATTCAAATAGGACGATTAATATATGATTTCCTTCATTGAAATAATCACAGCCTTTAATAGGTTACCCCCTTTTCTTTTTTTTGTTTTTTCCTTGTTTGTCTTATATGCCTCTTTTGTCTTATGTGCTGCACTTGGAGATTTAATCGCTGCTCCATATTCTCTTAGAATGATTGTTGTCACTAAAAACTTTATCACTGTCCCTTGAGAAATAAATCTGATTTAGTTTGACTTAATCAAATTTCATGGTTTTTGTTTTGCTTTTTAATATTTCTGCACCATGTTTAATTATTAAACCTGTTCTATTACTTTGGAGATTAGATGTATCTTCAATCTGAACATTAATAAATCTGAATGTTCTGAACATTAATAAATCTGAATGTATTCTGAACCAGCAACCTTGAACTTTATGATGAAACCAATCTGATCTGACTATCGATGATCTGAATGTGTTCAGAACCAGCAACTTTGAACTTTATGGTGATCTGTTTAAGTCTTTACATAATGAAAATTATGATGCTCTAATATGATTCATATGTTCCAACAGTGATTTTACCTTCACATCAATGACGACATTTGTCTTCATATTTGACATCAATGACAACATCTCCAACAATAACTTTATCAAAAATACAAATAAAACATAAGTTGGCATACCAAAAAGATATAAGTGAAAAATACATTATGAACAACTTAAATATTTCCCCTCATGAAGTTGTCCATTTTTGCATATGAAATATTTTCACTTAAAACATTATTTCATCAAATATTAAACTTGCCAAAATAAGCACCACATATGTTGAAGACCAAACTGAATATGCTGCCCTACCAGATATAGCCATAGTACCAAACTGTTGAAAAACTGACAAAAATAGCACTTACTATAAATAGCATATTGCTAAAAATAGTAAGTGACTCCAAATGCATTTTAACCATATTCTGAGCAGTCGTTGTAACTTACTAAAAATAGTAAGTTTGGAAAAGGTTGTCAGATGCAGATGCATGTCATACCACTGCGAAGCTCTCTAAAAACCCAAAAAGAATCCAAAAACCAATCTTGCATGCAAACCCCTGATTGAAGCGCATGTCACTTTCATTAAACGCATGTCACTTTCATTAAATGCATGTCACATCTCTTTGAAGCTTTTTGAATACCCAAAAAGATCCAGAAAAAACACTTCCAAACTCTTGCATGCAAACCCCTGAGTCCACAAAAGAAGCCTCCTAGAAAATAGGAAACCCTAATTCTACCTTTGACTAGCCTACAGGCATCCGAGAATAGGCTAATAGTCACTGGAAAGTGGAGTGCTAAAAATGGGGACATTACAGTCCGCCCTTCCCAAAAGAGCTTGTCCTCAAGCAATGCCACCACAACTCCAAAACAAATTAAACTAATCCATACCAAACCAAGTACAATCCCAGGGTCCCAAGTCTATCTCAGAAAGGACCCACCATGATGATGTTGCACCACTCTAATTACATCAATGAAACCATTGTGCCAAATTTGTACTATCCTCCCATGTAACCCCAAAATGTTACCATCCATGAAACTCAAGTTGAAAAAACTGGAAGGATTAAAATCGATACCATGCAGCATCTCATGTCTAAAAGACTTTGAGTAATCGATATCAATAATGTCATTGTCTACCACAAACCTGGGCAATAGGAAAGATAGTCTACTCAACTCAAAGTCCAACTCCTTAGCATATCTCCATATGGTATCTAACAAAGCCACGACTGCATATATGACTTCCCCAAATCTTCTTGCAAAGGGGAAAGCAATTCTTTGCAAGAGCTCAACAAACTCATTCTCATAACTCCACACGGATCTACTATGCCTCTGAATTATTCTAATACAACCATGAAGATTTTTGAAAACTCCTACGATTCCAACTCCATGGGTCTCAAAATGTAAAATCAAAGCATGAGGAAGTTCGCTGTCCTGAACCAATATTGTGAGGAAAATATAAATTTTTGCTTCACAAACTTATATAAGTTGAACTCTGAGAGTAGGACAAGTTTGAAGAAACAAATAATCACTGTTGTTCAAAGCTGGAATCAGCAAAGTACAATCTGATTTTAGTGCTCTACACAAGGAAAAACAGCAACTCCAATGGAATTCCCAAGTGTGAGCATGTGAGATGAGCATTGTGTTGCATGACAACACATCAAAAGTGGCTAGAAAACACACTAGAGCAATCTCCAACTAAAAACTACCACCTCTTTGACAAGAAGTGATGAACCAACTCTCCTGAACGAGAGTAACTCCCCATGTAAGGTGGTTGGTTTGCCTCCAATCAGCACACTCATGTCTCAAAATCTGCCCTTGTCTTAGCCAAGGATCACTCCCAAAAGCAACCAACCGTTCATCTCTCCAACCCATACTCAAAATTCCTCTCCAATCCATTTGTTGATGAACAAACGGGACCATCAAGTGGCTGGTAAGGAAGGTAACAAGACCACTAATTCTGAAATTTTGATCCTTATCCCTCCAAAAATTCTTCTTTCCACAAGTATTAAGCTCCATCAACCCATGTTGAGGATCCCAAGCATGGATACCCAACTAAAAATGATTTCCAACACACCGGAAAGAAAACTCAACACATCCCCAAGTGCCAGTAAGGACCAAGTGCATACTTAAGAAATTGATGTCTCCTCTAATGAACCTTGAAGCCTAACTAGGAAAGCTTCAACAACATTGGAGCATGAAACATTAGATGTCTTCAAATCCAACTCCCAAAATTGACTAATATGAGCCAACGCATCACTCAGCCAAAGTGATGGATTGACGAGCGTGCAATCACCATATTTTGATCCTTCTTTCTCCCCTACTTCATGAGTAACAAGTCTAAAATCTTCACTCCTTGCTGTTGTAATGAAACCTTGAGCAGCTACCAAACTATGTTTAGACATCTTGATGTCAAGGACATTGAAAACATCCTGATTCAACACTTCCCAAGTGGAGTCTTCATCCTCAAACCCACTTATGTATTCACTAACAAGCAGCCTTGGAAGATTACTAATCACAATTTGTGTCACGTCCTCATGGTCTAATATCAAATCATTAGTAAACTGGAAACCATACTCAGTCTCATGCTTGGTCACTTCACCACATGTCTCATTGTCCATCACAAAGAGGTAATTGTCATAAGTTGCTTCTACACCCAATTCAAAGAGAGGATTGTCAAAAATTTGGAAGACATCCCTTTCCTCTTGCTCCCTTCCATCTTGCTGATCTGAATCTGCACATGAACTTCTGATTTTCTTGTGAAACTTTCAAGATCAAACTCCTCACAAAGTCTATCAAGCTCACCAATTACTTGCTTGATTTCTTCAGCTCTTCGTCCATTTTCTTGCTCTTTGAAAAGTTTGAAATCAACAAACTGATATTTTGCCTCCTTTAGTGCCATCAGAGTGTCTTCTAATATAGCTTTTGTTGATTCAAGCTCAAGAGTAAGCTCATCCACCTTTCTCTCTTTTCCTTAGAATGTACTAAGGGTCTTCTTTGCAAATTCAATTGCATAATCTCGATCTCCAATCAAGTGTATGTACTCTAATTTCAATGTCTCCAAGGAGTCTTTGATAAGTTACAGATTAGGAAGAGCAACTTCATCCTTAACCCCTTTCTATCTCTATCAATTTGTGTCTTCCAATAGATTTCTTCTATCAAACTATGTGTTTGGTCAAATCTAGATAGAGCTCGCACTTCATTTTCAACGAACACCTTGAATTGACCTTCCCACTCATAAGAATGCAAAGAGGATGAACTGCTGATAGGCTGCAACTAAAAATCAGAACTTTGTTTCTTGTCTTTGTTTCCCTCATAGTTGCTCCAAGACTCTTGTCTTTCACCACCAAGAAGTTGAAGATGCTCAATATCATAAATAGAATTAGACTTCACTAGCTCTTTGAGCCTTTGCTTACAACTAGCTTCATGAATAGGTAGATCAGTTTTGTATTCAAGAACCTCTTTAAACTTTCCATCTTCAAGAGCCATATGGTCCTCTAGCTCTACTTCTTCATCACTGTCTCCTTGATCAAAGGATATGGCAACCCCCAACTCGATCAATGAATCTTTATTGATCGCTGTCCTGAAAGTTTCAGTAGCAACATACCCTTCCTTAGTGGCTGCAACCACTTCAAAGGGTTCATTATGGAACTTTGTCAAACAAACTTCTTCAAAGACACCTTCTCCTCCAACGGCCACCTCATAGCTTGCAATGCAATCTGAATTTTGAGCTTCATCAGGATCAAAGGGAAATTCATCCCACACAAGTTCTTTGTCATACTTAGGTGCCATCACACTTGGATCCCAAGTGTTAAAGGGCTGATTGTTCTGATCAAAAGAAATGCGCTCACCATACTCATTTTTGGGTGATGACTCTCGGAATAAGTCACTACGATCAAAAACCATGGTAGCCCCTAACTTGCAATCAAGATTACTATCATTGGTATGATGATAATGCTCTCTAGTATGTGTTGTTTTGAAATTTTCAGTAGCACCAAACTCAACATTAATGGCTGCAACCTTCTCAAAGAGATCGTTTTGTAACTTTTCCATACAAGCTTCTTCTCCAATGGCAAACTCATAACTTACTTTATGTTCTGAGTTTTGAACAACCTCTGAATTGTCACAAACAACATCACTATGGCAATGGTCATAAGATGACTCAATGGCACCACCAATGTTGCCCTAAACATGTTCCTCATTAGTGAACTCATTAGTCTCAAAACCATCATTGAATGAATCCGAATTAGGATGCAAGACTGATGTTTTGTTCTTTTCACCAAACCAATCTTCATTGTCTCCAATCACATGCAAGTCTAAGGGAATATTTTGGGGCTCAGCCACACACTATTCAAATGTTAAAGTATCCTCTTCAAACCCATGATCTTTTTGATGTGTCATGTGCACCTTACTTATGCCATCTCCCAAACTTGTTGACTGATTTTTCTGTCCAATGTGCTTACTTGTTGGCTGCAACCCACAAACAAGCACCTCTTCTTCCTTCCTTGACCCTTCAACCATGGCATGTTTTGCTTCCTTTTTAAACATTTTTTTGATGTAGTTGACCATAACTGTGATGAGCCTAGCCTAAGCTGACTCATAAACCCTTCTTTGTTCCCTTGAAATTTTGTCAAACAATTCGAATGCAAACTTCCAGCTTGCTGGTCTGAGTTATCAATCTGATATGTTCTTTGAAAAATGATTATTGAATGCTTCCAATGTTTGAAAAACAACTCTACTATGCATTTATTAACACCTAAGAGCAAGTATGATTTTCCTTAATCAGCTACAATGTATATCAATGACTTCTAAGTGAAAAACTTGCACCTACAGCCACTTGACATTATGTCAAACAGTTGGTATGCATACTGAAAATGATTATTTCTGAGTGTGTAGTAATGCTGTAAGTGTTCTATGATATTCTTGTTGCAATATAGAAGTGGTAGAACAATGATAAGGACTTGCAACTAATGACTACTTGCAAATATATAAATCTGATTACAATTTTCTGAGATTGCAATGTGCTAGGATACAAATATAATGACTGTCTTTTTATATCAGAACTTGCCACACTCTTATCATGTTCATAAACAACAAATGGGTGACAATAAATCAACAATATCTATCCCAGCAATGAATGTAATGTGTTTATAACAATACAAATAATAGGAACCTGAATTCTCATTGCAGTTGATACTAAGCCTTTGAGCCTCCAATACAATCTGGAAATGACTTCCTAGGGCAGCGCCTAGGTCTCCTCAACCCCTACGATGCATGCAGATGTTAATGTAATTTTTTCTGATTTTTATTTGCCTTCCAAGACTGAAATCGCCCTTGCTCCAGGGCTGCGCCTAGCAAAGAGAAGATGCCTGAGTTAAATGATATTTCTATTGCCAAATCACCCTCCTTAATGTAACGCCCAGCCAAGCCATCAAATATGGAAATCTTATTGACAAATCACAACTCTATGCTTTGACAAAATCTGGAAAAGGTCTTCAATTGATTGTCTTCATCAATATCAAAATCTAGAAGCAGTTTACTATTCACGTATCACTGTAGCGTTTTACTATTCACGAGTTACTGTAGCGCTTCACTATTCACGAGTTACTGTAGCACTTAACAACAATTCAGATCTGCAAGTAATAATCTTAAAAACCCTTGTGAAACTTCACCAATTTGCACAAATGAAAGGACCGAATTATCCTCTCCTCAATTTGCAACCCTTCAAGAGATCTTTCACTCCCTCAGTTATGCCATCAATAGGAAGTTTTTGTTTCCTATGATCAAAGAAGAAAACTACGAAAGCCCTAGGCTCCACAATAAAAATTAACCAAAATAATATTCATCAACTGGATGCTGAGAATAAGCTCTTGCCTCTCCTTTTATTCTTTCCTTAAGAGAGCTCAAACACCTTCCTGGCCAATGTGGGATAAAAGATTTATTCCCACATTAAATTATTCACTTACCACACTTTATTATATTAAAGTGATTTTATTATTATAAAGTTATTTTATAACTTTATAATAATATTAAAATATTAAATAAATCATTTAAGTCACTTAAACTTTAATATCTCTTGATGTACTTGTCTGATTGCTAAGCCGTCTGAGCTAGGAGCCGACTCTCCCTGTTCTCCATGTGATTGGATGCCCGTCTAAAAATAGAAACCTTGAACAGTGACTTACTATAAATAGTAAGTATGTGAAACTGAGTCTAGAAACAGCTGCAAAGGCCCAATCAAGATCGACACTGCCAATATGCTCTGCTCAGGTGTCTTTCTATTAATAGGAACCCTGACTCTCCCAAAATAGTAACTTACTATAAATAGTAAGTGTGCCAATCTGAGTCAAATAAATTGTGCAAAGGCCAAAACCCAAATCCAGCTGAAGAGTAATGTCTCTAAATCACCGGTAACTGTCACAGAAGACCCTCTATCCATAACTGTTAGCCTACGAGGGTCAAATGATAGGCTAATCCTTACGAACTCTAATGCTCACAAAATGGGGACATTACAATAACCAATTTTCCAAGTTTCAAAACCACCACACAATTCAAGTAGGAGTCAAAAGAAATTATGTTCTTAAACTCATCTATCATATTCTGATATTCTTCATGGAGTAGGGAAGCCTCATGTTCACATTGCCTCTTGAACTATTCGGCATCTCTACAAAACTCCATTGTGGCAACTCTATTTTTTTTTCTATTCTCCCAACAAGATGGCAAGAACTTTGGCTCTGATAACACTATAATATCCCCTTACAATTTTTTTCAATTTTGAGCACAAGATTTCACCCAGTAATGTTATTGAAATCATAAACCAACTGAAAGTAACCCTTCACTTTTTGATCACCCAGATCCCAATAAGGGCAAAGTGAGAGCATACGATGGAAAGGGGATCGTCAGGCGAGATCCAAACTGAAAGTACAATGTTGGAAATCAACCCTTCACTTTTTGATCACCAAGTTCCCAGTATGGGTGAGGTGAGAGCATACAGTGGAAAGGGATTGTTAGCTGAAAAGTACTTGACAATTGAGATTACAATATGTAGACGGCTCTGTCGATCAGAAAGATATGAAATGCAACTCAACCACTTATTCAACAGGAGTGTATTACAAGAAATGAACATGAAAGACGGCTTAGCTGATCAGCAATGTATGCAATGCAACTCAACCACTTATTCAGCAAGAGTATAGTATTGAAAGTAAATGTGTAGGCGGCTAGCCGACCCCTTCCGCTTTTCAGCGGGCAATACAAGAAAGTAAAATGCTGAAAGTAATAGACGATCAGACCTGTCTCTTCCACTAAAAGTGGGAATACAGAATGTAAATTGCAGAAATATAAAGATTCGATCAGTACTACTGATACAGCGTTACAATATGAGATATAATCTGCAAATACAATGAGATATAGATATTTAAAGCACCCCAAAATGTCAAGAAATGAACTCCAAACAAGTACAAGCCATCCAACATATAAAATATAGCGAAAAGGAGGAAAATACCAAGTCTAATATAAAATGGCAGCGATCAGAAAAATCAAACCAGCGATGCCCTAGATCACCAAAAAGCTCATAACTTCATCAAATCACCTCCAATCAACCTCAAATTGAAGGAAAATGAGGCATAGGGACTGAGTGACCAAGTACCAAGTGACAAACGACTACAAAACAGCTCTGATTATTTTGCACGTTTCCCAATGCAATTCTAGTAATGGTACAGCCTCCTTGAGATAGGTGACCTGATCTAGAAAATCGGCAACTTCACCAAAAATTACGAAACCAAGAGCAAAGGGGCACCCTAGATAGGTGAATCCATAGAGCCAAGACCTATAACCATCAAAAAATCCTGCAAAGAGATATGAGTCAAAACGTGCTTCTGCCAAGCACCAAACCAGCAACATGAAAAATTGATAAAAGTTCACCAAAATTATCAAATACTGAAAATAACAAGTTACCCAACCAAAATTAGAAGGCGTCATATAAATCCATCTCCAAATGAGTTTTGTCTACAACCTCTGAATGAAGAAGCAGTCTCAAACCAGCTAGGTACTTGTTGATGCGGATTTTGTGACCTTAACCAACACTTAGAATAAAATACTCAATGGAATATCCTATTCTCTCTTGATCAAAGACTCCAATGTGCTAAACTAAGTGATCACAAAGTAGACTCCAAGGTTCATGGTGCATATAGAATAGTCTCAGTTGGTTCGTTGTGTTTTGCTAGTATTTCAAGGGGGACTTACGCTCAACGATATCACTTTAGACTTTGAATGTTATGGATGATGAAATGTGCAATCTTATTACTACTGATTTCGAAAATAAAAAATGAAAAAGGATAAGGGTTTAGAAACTAGACTCATGCTAAACTACTCCTATGAACTCAAGAGACAAATGTTGGATAGTGAAATTCAAACCAATCTTTGCTTTGCCAAGTACGATGACTACAACTAGACAAAGATGGTGCAATCTTTAATGGGATTTACAAATGATTTCCTATTACTCAATACCACCATCAATTCGAACAATTCATATCAGTAATAGAATTCAAGTTAAACAATTTCAAAGTTCAGACTAACCTTACACATCAAATTGAAAATCATTCAATTGAAAAAGGTATGAACTAATTTCACTATCATCAACACTATCAATCTTTCGTTCATCTAAAATTGCTGAAACAAATCTATTTCATTGAAGAAATATGAAACCATCAAGCTCTCAAAGTAACAAATGTTCAACTATGAGTTAAATCATTATTTGAATAGCACTAGTAGCAACAATTTCACAAGTCTCCCTGAATAAATGAAATGAGTGGGGTTTATATAGGCACCCCAATTATAAAGCAATGGCCCAAATTAATTTGAGATCAATGGCCAAGATTATTTCCAGAAACCCTAACCCTAGAAACCATAACTAAC
Organism: Sequoia sempervirens; assembly: GCA_007258455.2. Taxonomy (NCBI): domain Eukaryota; kingdom Viridiplantae; phylum Streptophyta; class Pinopsida; order Cupressales; family Cupressaceae; genus Sequoia; species Sequoia sempervirens. Next base: position 67,980 of record VDFB02108969.1, read on the forward strand.
TCCATGGACACACGGCAAAAGTAGGATGAACCACTTGGAGTGTGGAAAACAGTGACACCTTGCAAACTAATCAAGAAAGTGAGAATCCAAAATGCAATTCCCCTTGGCTTGCTCTCTGGCTGCAAATGCAAGAAACTTTGTTATCACCAAGTCGAGCTCCTCCATTGATATGTTTGGTATAGTATCCATCTACATTCCCATTATGTCCAAGGTTTCAATGCACTGAGTGAAAGTATTCTCCCATCTACCTTCTTGCTTCCGAAAGTTATCCATAAAGGTCAAGAAGGAAGACATATCATCTAGCTGGTTCTCTTTGAATCTGCATTTCTTTGAAGTAAATATTCATCACATTTCCTTTCAAACCTTCCAAATCCAAGCCATTTGTATCATGAATTTCCTGCCCCATTAATCCTTCAAGAGCGGTGAGGATTTTAAGCTAGTATAGTTTCCATCTGCACTCCCATTATGTCCAAGGTTTCAATGCACTGAGTGAAAGTATTCTCCCATCTACCTTCTTGCTTCTGAAAGTTATCCATAAAGGTCAAGAAGGAAGACATATCATCTAGCTGGTTCTCTTTGATAATTTGCATTTCTTTGAAGTAAATATTCATCACATTTCCTTTCAAACCTTCCAAATCCAAGCCATTTGTATCATGAATTTCCTGCCCCGTTAATCCTTCAAGAGCGGTGAGGATTTTAAGCTGTATTTTTCCAAGAGAATTCTGCATAACAGCACACTCTTCTTTCATTCCATCATACATCTTTTTCTTTGCCAACAAGGAATGGTACCATCTATTAAAATCATATGAGGCTCCTTCATCAATAACACCTTCTTGGATCAACACTTGCAAGGATACTCCTTTCAAAGCCTTCAAATGAGGTATCACCTTTCCCTCTATGTATTTGAAATCTTCCCAATTATCTTCAATCTGGCAAATCTCAATCATAAGCAGAACTGATCTGTCATAAGTTTGAGCACATTTCTCTAAGAATTGCTCCATTTGTTTTGAGATATTACTGATCCACCTTCTAGTTGCTTGGCTCGTAATTCTCATTGCTTCAAGGGTGTCAACGGATTCCTGAGGAAGGGAAAATGGTGGAATAAAAGCTTCACCTTCTTGGCGCAAAGGGGCTGTTATTTGCTGAATGAACTGTATCAATCTTAAATTTTCTGCCTCTAGTCTCTCCTTCTTCTCCTCTGATTTGTCAAACTTCTCTTTGATGGCCTTTGAAGTATCTGCTAGCTCATGAAAGTCTTGTTCTATCGTGGTTGGTCCAATGTCCAACGTTGTAAACTCATAGTCCATAGGAGTGATCTGATCTCTAGGCTTGTCAATCTTTGGGACTGCAACTTGTAAAATCATGGATCCTGTACCATCTCTAATAATCTAAGAGTACTTTTTAGGCTTCTTTGGCGTCTTAGCTTTGCCAATTCTTTCCAAGAAGTCTCGCATGCTTTCAGTTGGTTGAACTTCATCTAGTGGTTTGGATTTCTTTATCAAACTTTCAGTCAACCAATTTGGTATGGTGGACAACTCCATCCCATCTTCCAATTGAACATCATCATTAATTCCTTTTAAGGCAGAAATTACCTCATCGCCCAATTCCTCATTGTTTTCTAGGATCTCAGTGTCTCCCATGCCCTCGATCACAAGTGTATCTCTTCCTTCAAGACACTCTGTGAAGGTTTGCTCTTGAAGAACCTCCAGCTGTTCTATCTCTTGAAATTTAGTTTCTTGTTCAAGGCCTAGTTCATTTCCAGCCATGATGCCTCTTCCAATACTCTGATGGATAGTGTACCTGAAGATGATGAGATTTCATTGACCTTTTGCTTCTTACCTTCTGATTCTTCACTTGCTACCTTCCCTACCTTTGTTTGAAGATCTTCAATTGTTGCCTTCCTCTTGCTTGGACCCGGAAGTTCATCGTGACCTTCTCCAACTACTTCCCCCTGAATTTCTTCATTGCTTGGTGTGGCGTAGGTAAGGGAGACTCCTTTTCTCAATCTGCTGATTTGCTGATCCACCCATTCCCTAAAATAAGCTATAATGTCCTTCATCAATACATTCAAATCCGTCAACTCAGGTTGTGTCCAGTTGGGCAATAAGATAGGCTTTCTCTTTTCTTGCTCAAATTGAGGATGCACATATTCTCCATTGTCTTTTACCTGGTCAGGAACAGGGAATAAATCACACTTCTTCACAAGGTCTACTGGAATTCTAGACCACATCTTTTTCCTAACTCCATATTTGTCCATCAAGTTAGACCAGTAGTCTTCTATTTGCATAACACGTGAAGTGACTTCTTCCCGTGAACTCTCAAGTATGCATCATAATCTAACCTTGGTTTATAAGTACTCAACTTCTAAAATTCTAATTCTGATTTTGCCATCTTGGCTACTTGCAATGAGGGGCAGACTCTAACATTTTCCCAATTACAATAGGAAAATTCACTCCTTGTTTGTTCTTTTTCTCCTAAATGGAATCCACATGTGCCAATTGTCTTGCAACTTCAAGCATAATTATCTTATCTATTGGATACCGTGGGAGTTTATATGGAGCATCAGCAAACCCACAGATCCTTAGATATGTAAAAGTTGGAAATTGAATGAACCAAGATCCGAATTTTTCCAATAACACTATAGCCTCCTTAGACAATCTCTTTTGGATTCCTCCTTGAAGTAATCGAGTGAAGTACATGAGGAAGGCATCATTGGTTATTTTATAATTGTCCTTGTAGTGCAACTGTAGCTGTGGGTAACAATCATGTGCTTTGAACTGACTATTTTGAAGTCCTACTTCTCCTTTGCAAATCAATCCCCTATACTTAGTAAACCGGGCCAAGATGTAGACTATATAGGAACTCATGTAGAAAGTCTTGGTCTTCTCCAAGTTTCTTAACTGGAAATCAATATTGTCACTTATTAATTTGGCCCAATTTATAGTTTCCATTCCTAATACAATCTCTTCTATGTATGAGAACATCCATACTTCAAAAAATGCCCCTTGAGGAGTGCCCATAATCCTGTTCAGCATGTGAATCATGTCACTATATTCTTCCTTAAAATCTATGCAAATTAGCCTCTTAGGTAACTTAGAACGATGCCTTTTTGGTTCCTTGACCCAGTTGGAATTAATTATATCCATACAAGATTCTTTGGCCTAGTCAAACATGACTTGTGATTCTTCCTGGGTTCTATTTAACATTTTGTGACGATGAGGAATACCAAATACTTCTCGGATTGAATCTTCAGTGAAGTACGCCAAAGTAATCCCATTAGAAGCTTTGATGGATCTTGTTTGTGGATTATATCTTCTGGCACACTCAACTATCAGCTCGCTGCATTGAACTGCAGGTGGAAAACCAGCTGCTTGGTGAATTCCGCATTTAACCATGTTGGCTGCATTGGGCGTCGGCATTTCATGCTGGGTGCCAAACATCCTTTTCTTGTGCTAGATTACGTTAAATTGCTCGAAGTTAGTGTCTGCTACTTTCTTCCATTTCGATGACAGTTGGGATTTTGGATAGAATTCTTTGAGAACTTCTCTTACTTGATTCTTTCTAACTCCACCTCCTACGTTCTTCAAAGGCAGACATTACACCTGTACGAAGCTTGAAGTTAGAAAATATTCACAAATTATTATGCTTAAAATTTTATGGCTGGGGATTATTTAAATGAATTAATTAAAAAATTCTAGAATTTGATTGCAAAGGCTGATTGGAAATATAAATTTGAATAAAATGAAATTTTATCAGCAGCCTTTATCGTTTTCCAAGAACATTCAAAGAATTTTTAAATAATTTATTGGAATTTTAGAGCTGGAAACCGAAGTTTTTCTATAAATTCAAGATTAAAATTCCTTTTCTTCTTCAAATTTTCCATCAATAACCTTTCAGCTGCTTGAGAAATCTGGAAATAGAAGAAAAATATTCAACCTTGTGCTCTGGAATCAATCTAACTTGCAGCTCATGCAAAAAATGATAGATGCCTTTGGCTGTAGTACAGCTTGCTGAAAGAAAATTCGACTTGTGAATAATGAAAAATAATCTCTCAAGCATCTCTTTTATAATAAAAACTTGCCTTATTTCCCAAGGTTAACCTCTCCTCTGATTGGTTGCTTTGTCGCAAAAACACAAAAAGCGATCTTATCCTCTTTTTTGATTTTTCAAGGGCGCCCCTCTTGCTTGCTTGTGAAGTTTTTAATAAAAACTCAAGTTATTTTATTTTCCCATGTCTAGAAAAATCGACCCCTAAGTGGAATTATTCACTTTAGAACTGGATTTTTATCTTTTCTCCCAAGGTGAGTTTATGCCTTAGTCAAATTTTTGAACTTCTCCTTGAAAATACGCCCTTTAACTGGATTCTTGATCATTTCCAATGGATTTCAACTTCCTCATGGAATTCCTTGAAGTCTTCATTGGAATTTTCATTTGCCTTAGCCAATTTTTTGAATTCCTAGTTGAATTTCCACTTTTAAACACATTCTCCCAACTGGAATTTTGCTTCATCAAACTGGATTTCATTCTTGGACTTGGGCGAATTTCAATTGGATTTCTTTAAGTGGATTTCACCTTGATGGACAAATTTTGAATGGGATTTTCCAAGATTAAACTGGATTTTCTCATGGGCGCACTTCTTCAAACTTGGGCAAATTTCATGCTAGTCGCCATAATCCCCTTGCTTTTACTTGATTTTTCACTAATTTTTTTCCTTGGAAGTGCGATTTTCACTTGATTTTCTAGATGTTTTGCATGCTTTTGATTGATTTTCCCTTGCTTTTCTCATGATTTTTTTTATTTTTTTAGGTTTTTTGCTTGATTTTTGCCTGCTTTTCGATTCTAAAAGTGGAAACTTTGACTACATTACCTGTGGGACCTAGCACTTTCTAAAAATAGAAACTTACTAAAAATAGAAAAAGCAAAAAGCATCTTTCTAAAAATAGTAAATCCCGGATTGGTCCAAAAGTGCCAAAAATGAAAAAAGCAAAAAGCAAAAAAGCAAAATCCCTAAAAAAATAGTAAGTGTCAGAATTGAGCGAAAGCACAGGCGATCCTCGTCTACCGGGTCCTCTGAGCACTTCTGTGGTGTCAAAAACTTCATTTGATGCTCCGAGCACGCACTTGACCAACTCAGCCGTCTCAAAATTTTGACAAATCTAACTCAATCCCAAACCTTGAACGTTATCTCATCCCCACTTCGAAAGAGACTCAAGAAAACTGAAGCCAACGCCAGAACTAACCCTAACACTAAGACTAAAAAGCAGGGGGTCCCCATTTGCAATGGGGCGATGAGTGATTAGGTCACAACAGTACTATCTCTCAAGTACAAAACTGATATAAGCTAGGAGGTATGCGTTCCTCGAAGCAAGGGTTCTGAAATAATTTCAGCAACACTTCATTATGATAAGCAATGGATAGCTCAAATGAATGCCAAGGCCTCGTATCTATAAACTTTTCCCTCCAATTAGGGTGCCCAAGCTGAAATTCACATTCATCTTTCCACTTGCATTTGCATTTCATTTAAACTTCATTAGCCTCCTTGACTTGGCGTCCAAACATGAGGGAGAGATAACGTTATCAAAAATACAAATAAAACATAAGTTTGGTGTCCCAAAAGATATAAGTGAAAAATATATTATGAACAACTTAAATATTTGAAATTTCCCCTCATGAAGTCATCCATTTTTGCATATGAAATATTCACTTAAAACATTATTTCATCAAATATTAAACTTGCCAAAATAAGCACCACATATAATGGAGACCAAACTGAATATGCTGCCCTGCCAAATATAGCCATAGTACCAAACTGTTGAAAAACTGTCAGAAATAGCACTGCTAAAAATAGCACTTACTATAAATAGCATACTGCTAAAAATATTAAGTGACTCCAAATGCATTTTAACCATATTCCGAGTAGCCATCATAACTTACTAAAAATAGTAAGTCCAGAAAAGGTTGTCAAATGCAGATGCATGTCATACCACTACAAAGCTCTCAGAAAAGCCAAAAAGAATCCAGAAACCAATCCTGCATGCAAACCCCTGATTGGAAAGCATGTCACTTTCATTAAATGCATGTCACATCTCTCTAAAGCTTTCTTGAAACCCAGAAAGATCCAAAAAACACACTGCCAAACTCTTGCATGCAAACCCCTAAATCCACAAAAGAAGCCTCCTAGAAAATAGGAAACCCTAATTCTGCCTCTAACTAGCCTACGGGCATCGGGGAATAGGCTAACAGTCACTGGAATGTGTAGTGCTAAAAATGGAGACGTTACAACATACACCATTTCACATTTAGCAATATAGGGAGAAACAAGTTTATGCAAGTATTTATACTTACCTGGGTTCAATTTGTTGGAGCTCTTCCTGGTCCTCAAAGCCACTGATCTGCAGAACTCCCTTCTCCTTTATCAATCGCTATGCCTCTGTGTTTCAATAGAATAATATATATTGCAATTGCCTTAAGTACTGTCGGGGTGTGCAGACTTGTAGTCTGTCTTTTCTTTTCTAATGTTTGATAGTCTAGGTGCAAGATATCTTCTATCTTTCTCTTCCCAAATCTCCTCCTACTGTATTTTCAAGATTTCCTTGAATGCAGACGTATTCCTCAATCTGAACCATATTATATTATTTCATTGCTAAAATTTGTTGATCTGAACACAGATCTTATTTCTGGTTGTCCCCCCTCTTATAATATCTGCTTAAGACTCAGAATCTATTCCTCTTTTATTCCATCGATCCTTTGTTGTTATTTCCTCCCATATCCATCACCGATCTCCTTTTCTTTTCCCAATCCCTAATCAACCTCTTCTTGGTTGTTTATGGATCTCCTTAAATATCATTTCAATGGTTGTCACCTTGAAGGGATGTGTCTTCTTAATCGTTCAACCTTGACCTTCGCTTCATTTTTATAATTTAAGGTAGAAGTTAAACTAGACCCAATGAATTAACTAATAAATCTTATTCTGATTAAGAGCAGCCTTTAATGTTATAACTGAAGGGGTGTTTATCTCTATATGCTTATATGATAATTATAATTATGCTGTTGGAAATGAGAAGTGATCAGGTACACAACCTGATATAAGGATGCAATAATTCTAATGATATTGAGTATATAATTTAGATACTATAGATTGAATGCTTTGTCTGAGTTATCTCACTGAGTGTATGCATATACAATTGACCCAAAATGTCTATTTGATTCGCTGTTTCTGTTATAAGTATAACTTATAACTTGTCCCTAAAAGCATGTGATCTGGATTGAGGCTGGTGTCTGAATATTTATAAATGTATTTACAGCCTGATATAAGGAATTCGTTGCTCCTTGGGAGCAGCCACGAAGCCTCTCTATAACTGAATTACTCCTCCAATAATCATGATCTCTTGCTGGTTACTTCCGACAATTTATATCTTCTATTGCCAATTGATGCATCTCCTTATTTGTCACACAGTCACGTCATATAGGAAAGTCACGACCCTTTGATTAAATGTTAGTCTCCAATGTAAGTCGGCCCTCCACATACTAAGCTGATTTCATAAAGTAAGTCGGCCTTAATAATTAATATAAATGATGCAATTTCTTATAGGAGTCAGTTTGTCATTATTATCTGATTTTAATTACTTTATTTTATTGATTTGTGGAATTATTTTAAGCGATTTAAGGAGGATTATTACAGTCCCATCCCTGCCAAGGTTACTTTTTGTCTGCTGTAGTGTAATGTTTCTATATCATATTGTATATTAGAATATTATGTGTCTCTATTTATCCCTTGTAATGATTACAGTCATAATTGTCATTGTATTTATAATTTTATATTTGATATTTTGTGCTTTTATTTATATTTTAATATTTATATATAATAGTTATAATTATAATATTATCTTTGATAATTATAAATATCAAAATGTTTTCAATATGTATTTTGTTTATCTTATTTTCAATGCTACCATTTCGGGGGACATGACAGTATTACAGACAATGCATAAAGAAGATCTATCAGATGTTTAGGACAAGACTTATAGTTAGGTCAATCTTTCAGTTGCACTAGCTACTGTGAAACATGAACCTCCTCTGATATCTCTAACTCTCTTACTTGGTATGCACCCAGACATTATTCAGCATGCAAATGCCTGGAAATCCTGTAGTGGTATACAGAACCCTGAATTGATATCTTGGAAGTACCACCACAACTATATAAAGCAAAGATGGCTAAACAGAATTCAAAAATTGAATATGATTGCCTTATTAGGTTCATCAAATTTAAGGGGATGTGATGATGTTGAATTTATTAAAAATAGAAGGATGGAAATATGAAAAGCTCCATGACTCCTACCATTTTTCCGTTGGCAGGACACAATCTACTTGACAGCTTCTTACAGTCATAAATAAGCTAGAAATATTGCATTATGAAAGACAAGAAGTTTTGAGTAGTTTAAATGTCAAGGGACCCAAAACTACACCATACCATTGACTCCATTGACAGCATCAAAAGTATCAAAATAGAAGGTTGACAGATCTTCAATGTCATTTACCATATTATCTAGTTTTCATTATCTTTAACAATATATATATTCTAGGTCTGATGAGATCCAATCCTTAGAATAAAATGTATTGTGCTGGTTCTTGTACGTATAAAGTGAAACATATCCTTGACAGTGGTTCCCTGATTTGAGTTTTTTGGAACATGTTTTCCGTTGCGCCAAAAGATCGACCTGCTAACGCCCAGTACAAACATCAGAGATAAACAGATCCACGGGAGGCAGTTAGTCCATGTCCCGAATCCAAAGGGAGACGCTGGCGATTAGTCCAACAGAGTTAAGAGAACTTAATAAAATAGGATACAAATAAATGATCCACTGTATCTACATAGTGAACAAGATAAAAAACGGAAAGATATGAACTATATTTTAGAGAGCTATCATGCACAAGAAAATTCACTCTTTGTCAGATCCATTTAATTGTAACCTTCAGAAACATATGAATTGTATTTGAGAGCTCAGAGAACTACCATAAAAGAGAAAAATTCATACTCTGTTGGATCTGTTTAATTGTAACCAGAGTTGAGGAAACAGATACGGTATCTGAAGTGGATACAGAAAATTTTCAAGACCCCCATGATATAGAAATGACTGGATATAACAATTCTAAAGAGTAAAAATGCATAAATATTTTATTATTTGTATTTTTTGAAATTTTGTGATCTAATTCTAAATACATATATTCAGAACAATATTGTTCTAATGTTACATTTTTTCTTTGCAATTTTAGAGTTTTGCTAGTAACCTAAAGTGGATACAACTCTTGACAGTGTGTTAGTGTATCCAATAGTATCAGATACAGCCCAGACATAGGCTCTTATATGGATATGTTCACTTACCATATTGAAAAGTAATCATTATCAATATTTGATATGCGGATACATTTATTTGGAAATGAGAAGGGAAGTATCCAGCAGCTTGATTGTAACTTTCACTTATTTCTTCCATCCTTCCCAGGTAGAAAAAATATTCAGAATCAATTAAGAATTTGCAATAAATCAACACACCTGAAATTTTCTTAGTTGCGAGAATTAGCTGCTCTTCAAGTTGCTGTTTCTCTACCAGAAGGAGAGAACAACGCTCTCTCTCTGCAGCTAGCTTTTGTTGTTCTTGTTGCCTTGACCTAACAGCTTCCTGAACATAAGCTAGCATGTGAAGTCCCGTACTAAGAATTTCAAAACTGTATGTACACAGTGGCTTGCATACTTTTTACCTGCAATTCAACCTTTATCTTTGCCATTTCCTGTTCCATGGCTTTCGAATGTTCAGGGCTAACAGAATCTGATGTAATTCTATTGCTTTGCTGTTCTTGTTGCCGTTGTAAAAAATTTAGTTCTGCTCTTAGTGCAGCAGCATCTTCTTCAGCCTGTACAGAAGACTAGAAAAAATTACTACAAAAGGGGAAATGGAACGGCTCAGACTCGAACACTGAAAGACCTCATAGGGCCAATGAAATAAAAATCCTCATATTGAACTTGTATTGTTCTTCCTCCACTTCCCTGAGGCGTCTTTTTAGTGCTCGAAGTTGTGCTGATAAATCCTCCTACACATAAAAATAATGATTTGAAATTTGAATAACAAGATCACCCTATTATTTGCAATGCAATAGAGCCAAAACATCAAAATAACACAAGGCCCATTTGTACCCGTGCAGTGATTGCAGCATCCTTCTCCATAGATGTATCCTGTAGAGCCTTTTTCAATGAAGGCAAATCATTCCCTTCCTGTAACCACAGGATAGAGAATTTGCTTAACATGATTTTCATTCCAATTAAAACTGCGGGTTTAAAATTTGAAAATGTCGACTGTTTTTGCACAAGAATATTTTAAAAAAGAATGAGAACTAATACTAAACTTGCCACTTTACCATGTTTCTCAATTGTTTCTCAACTGAATTCCGCTCTACTTCCAATGTTTCCAGCTGCCATGACATTTAATTAAATTTAAGGAAGAAAGAAAATTAGAACTTGATGCACAATCAAAATTTTCTTGATGTATTGTATATACTATAGATATACACAAATCAAGATTGGCAACCCTTCTGTGTCTTTGAAATGATTAAAAAATCAAATACAAACTAAGATGACACTGATAGATCTATTACAAGACAAACAAAAGCCTATACCTTTGAGGCAAAGCTGTTAATTTGCTCTTGTTGTTCCGCAACCTTAGATTCTAACTGCCTCACATATGTTGATAGAGCTTGATATTCTCTCTGTCCATTAAGACCAAGCCATATGCAATGCACATCAAATTGTAGCATTCATGTAAGTTTAAACTGTAATAGGTAGAAAATGTATGATTGAAATCCCTGGTCATTGTGTACTTCATTCTTGTTCTAAATAGTTCAGCTTTGCACCTACCTAAATCATGGCAGAAAAAGAACTACTAACTTTGAATAAAAGAGCTTTTGGATTTAACCATGCAAATTTGTTTTGCACCAATGTTACGGACCACACTCAGTGATCCATCATCTGGACAAGAACAAAATGAAACAAATTTGTTCTCATCCTGATGATGGATCACTGAGTGTGATCCAAAACATTGTACAACACAAATTTACATGGTTAAATCAAAAAGCTCTCTTACTCATTTTCACAAACTGGAAAAATAATGAATACAATTCCTTTGTCAAAATTATTGAAAATAAAATACGAATATTTCTATGTTCATGGTGAGCAGGTGAAATTCTTTATGAGTGCAACTAAACTGAAATGCATCAAGCACATCAGAAACACTTGCCTCAACAGACAAGTTAGTTATTGAAGAAACACTTTCCTCCATCCCACTGCTAATGTTCTGGAGCCCTGCTGGAGAAAAAAATTACAATTAGGATTAACAAATTAATTCCTGTCTTGGACATGTTCGCAAATCAGAAAACTTAAATATCTGATGATTTGGTAAAATATTCTCCAAATGCAGCTTTCATAGAATGTTTAAAAGAATGCATGTTCCCTCTTTTAATCAGGTAATGAAAAATGCTCTCGCAATTACATGGTTTTTTATTATTCTTTACAAGCAATCACCTGTAATCACACATAGCCACCACTATTCTAATAGATTAATGTGTATGTTGTGAAATCTCCACCTGTCATGAAGATGTGACATATGATGAGCCAAATACTTCATTATCTAAATTAATTAACTCCAGATGACTATTTTGTTTTCTGCAACTGGCCTACAATTGTTAGCCACAAAATACAAACCCGTTATATGCCTATAGCTTTGGGAGGAAATGTAATGTCCCCTTTTGGAATATTCCTAAATTTAGGGCTGCAAAACAATAATAATCACTAAAAACCTAAGTTACCGAATCGGGTACGGGTACGGGTACGGGTACGGTACGCCGATACGGCAAATTATTTTTTTTTGGTGTGGGTACGTTTGGGTACGTCCGTACATAAAACATATAAAAATCATAAATATAGGCATATTTGCAGCCTAAAAAGTAAAAAACAAGAATACTATTAAGTAATACTGTAATAATAAATATTAAATATTAAATAATAAGTAATAAATATTATATTATTCTATTAAGTAATATTGTAATAATAAATATTAAATATTAAATAATAAATAATAAATATTATACAATATTAAATATTAAATAATAATCATTATAAATATAAATTTATAAAACAATTTATAATAATAAACTTATTAATAAAATATCGTTTATAAATTATAATAATAAATTAATAAATTAATAATCATATTAATAATCATATTAAGTTTAATGTTTTTAAACTTTGGATCAAAAAAGATAAATTAATAATAGTACGTTTGGGTACGTCCGTACATTAAACATATAAAAATCATAGATATAGACATATTTGCAGCCTAAAAAGTAAAAATAACTAATAAGAAATTTAAAATTAAATATATAAAATAATAATTAGATTTATATTTATTATTCTAAGATTTAAAGTTTAAACTTTAAAATTGAATTAAATTAAAATACTAAAATAAATTTAATTATTTATATATAATAAAATTATAAATGTAAAATGTTTAAATTTTTAATAATAAATAATAAATATTTACTAAACTTGATACTAAATAAATAAAATAAAACAATACAATATATATTTTATAAAAAAAATATTATTAAATATTATAATATTTATTAATATTATAATATAAATTAATAAAATTATAAAACAATATTAAAATTACCAAGACTAAACTATTATAAAGTTATAATAGATAAAATTAAAGTTTAAACTCAAATTTTCGTGCAGCCCGAAAAATACCTTTCGCGAAGAAAATGTCGGCCCTGTCAATGGCGACTGAAAATCTTAGTCTATTTGACTTTCTGAGCCGATTAACTCGAACCAGTGAATGTGTCAGTCGCGGTTCGGGAGCCATAGGAACCGGGGAACACATAGGCATGGGCCATGGGTAACAGCACACATCACCAGTTACAGCCCCAGGTTCGCTTCGCACGGTTCCGCCTATCGGGGCGAACCACCGGCATCATATCATTCATATATAGATGCGGATCGAGTTCACCACGTAGCAGATTATCCGTTTCTCCCACCCGCGCGTGCCCCTTTCTCCTCAATGTCGCGAAATCACCAGACAAAAACCAGCGGCGAGCAGAGAAAAAAAAGAAATAAAGTTAGGTTATTTGCTTTGACCATTCCGAAATCGCATAAACTTTGTCGAAACTGCGCTGGAATCAGCTGAAAACGCCACATCATGAACAAAAACGGCAGGATTCGAATTTTTTTTTTAAAAATCGTGGATACGTTTTTTTGCGAAAAAAGCCGAACCCTGGCCGACTCCGCAGGGTTTCCATGGCGTATCCGTTTTGGTACGTACCCGTACCCGGAATCGGCAGGGTAAAGGGCCGATTCCGGTAACATAGCTAAAAACTGATATTAGTAATAACAAGTATCAACTTTATGGTTATATTCAGATTAACACAAAAATATTATAATATTGAGAGCAATACACCATAGCTAAAACATCACAATAGTTAGATCTATAGTTCATTATTCATAGTATCATTAACATTTGAATTCAAAATATCTTAACATCATTAATGGTTATTGATATTCCAAGGTATATTCATATAGCCAATCATATTAGGAATTCACTTGAAGTACTTGCAAACCGCAATCTCAAGGATGGTTGTCCTTGTATTGTGAGAGCATGGGTGGATCCTTGTCCATCCATCTCAGGATGATGTGCTTGAGAAGACCCTCAAGCCCAGGAGCGCTCATACACCTCCGGCCCACAAGCACTCCATCTCGAGGTGGCGTAATTGAGAAGACCCTCAAGCCCAGGAGCACTCATCTGCCTCCTGGCCCACAAACATGGCAAGATCTCAAGTCCATTCCATCCCTCAATCCACCTTGGAGGAGTTCCATCCTAATTGATCAAGCCCACGAGCACTCATTCACCTCCTAGCCCACAAGCAATCCATCTTAGGGTAGCATGCTTGATAAGATGCATGAAGACTGCCTTCCTTAACAAGCCCAGAAGCACTCATGTACCTCCCAGCCCATGAGCGCTCCATCTCGGGGTGGCGTGCTTGATGAAGGAAAGGCCACTACTTCAACTCTCATGAACTTGTGTAATGTCCCCTTCTCAAACCTGATCTTCTCAGTGATCGTTGGCCTTTTTCTGGAAACCCGAAGGCTAGTCGGAAGGTAAAATTAGGGTTTCCTACTTTTAAGAATGTCTTTGCTCGGAGTTGGTGGATTCAATGGCGGATTCTTTCTGGGTTTTCAGAGAGCTTCACAGTGGTATGATCGTCTCGGCATTCTGAGCATTTTCTGGAATTTACTATTTTTAGTAAATTCTATTTTTGGCAGTTTTTCAGTTGGGTTCAGCTTGGTTGACTTCCTACTTCAGTTTGGTCAGTTGACTTGATCATTAATGGCTTCAGGGCACATTTGGAGAGATAAGTTGATAATTTTAATTAAAAGTCACGTTTTAATCTTATATTCGAACGTTGACCCCTTGGCCTAGTCTATTGACTTGATGTTGTTTTGAAAAGTGGGCTTTTTGAGGGTGGCGCTTCATTAAAGATTAATTTATTATTTGCCAAAGTCAAAACAATTATAAGGTGGGCGCATTTATCAAAGTAATGATTTTTATTTAAAATATTAATATTGAGCTTGAAAGGAAAAGGACGCCATCTTGGAGAAAGAGCTAGGGTTTTGACATTGAAGTGGATTTTAGGGTTTCAAGAAGTCAACAGGAAGTTATAAAAGGAAGGCTTTGAGCATCATTTCAGATCTTTTTGACTACAGTACTGTTATGCTGCCGGTTTGGCTCTGGGTTTGCTTCGAGGAATGAAGGCCTCCTAGCTCGGGCATCGCTTCTTGTTTGCAAGACAACAACTAGTGGTGATTCAATCTCGTTTGTGAGTTCATCTTGGTATTTGTGCATTGTAATCAGCATTATAGATCAGTAGTTTCTGGTTTTGCATATTAGTGGATTCCTAGATATTGCATTGTTTAGCTACAGCTGATTAGTGTTTTAATTCATAAATCAAAAAACACAAAAATATAGCTTCTGGGTATTATCTTATCCTTTCTGTTTGTAGAGGCCAACCCTATTCCCAAGGTTGTAGAATTTTAAGTGAAGGCTGCAAATTTTAAAAGAAAATCGCCTCTTTCAGCTGGGCCGTACTTTTTAATTGCTTTGGAATTTGTGCATTAATCATTAGTTGCATTTTGAGTCTGTTTCTGGATGTTAGTTTGAGCGCCATCATAAGAGGAGTATTGTGCATCAAAAATCATGCCATTTGAGCAAGTTATTAGTGAGATATGAGCATATGAGCATTTCCATAGACTGCTGTTTATTCCTTTTAAAAGCAGATTTGTAACAGAAATCAGAATTAGTGTATTGTTCCTTGAAGGTGTTATTGTTTGGCATTCCTATCCAAGATAAGGGTAGTTCTCTATGATGTAATGCTAATCATTCAAATTCTTAAGATATTGGCAGGCGTATGATCCTTATTTTGTAAACTGACAGTAGTACTGGCAGTGATTTCCCGTCTTGTTCAAATCTGATTGTAATGCTCACTTTCATTTGAAGTTATTGTAATAGTTGCATCTCCGCCCTATGGTAGCTACTTTCCCATTCTGGGTTAGCAAGCACATTCTGGGTGTTGAGTATTTTCAGCTTTCAGCATTTCTTTTCAAGCATTGTTATTTGTAATCACTCCGCCATATGGTCGCCCCTCACTCCATACTGGATTGGGTAGCACATACTTGGTGTCGAGTTCCCTTCAGCATTTAGTGTAGAAGATCCTCTGACCATATGCTCGCCATCATTGGCGCCATCCTTGGTTAGAGTTGCTTCAATACGTTTTGGTTTAGCTGCTAACCTTAACGGGTACTTTCGTTTGTAATTCTGTTGTTTGAAAAACGAAAAAATTTGGCTCGGAATATTTCAACTTGGAAGGTTGATCGACCTCCCTATTTGCAGAACACTTCTATAAATTCAAAGTAGATTGCTAAAGGAATCTACTATATTCATTGGTAATAAAATATCATTATGCAATATATATATATATAGCTATTTCTAATTTATATTCTCAAACTTACTTCCCAATAATATTGTTGCTGAAACAATATTTATTTCCAATAGATATATTATATTCCAATTTCTTATTTTCCTTTTTTTCCAATCACATCGCCTTTTATGATCTCTCCACAAGGAAATGATCTCACTTTTATATCTTATTATTGAGGGAATCACAACCTTTCATATTTCAAAGAGTCACAACCTTTCACATTAAGAGTCACAAACTTTCACATTAAAAGGAGTCACATCATATTTATTCTTAATTGATTGATTGAATGATGTTATGGATCTTTTTCTCAAATTAAATGCTCTCCTTTTTATATCTCAAGTTTGAGGGAGTCGCATCTCTTCACCTCAATAGTTACAACTCTTCAATGCTGCACTTGGAGAATAATAATTTTAAATTTTAAATAAGTCAATTTTTTAGTGCTGCTGTCTATTATTGTAATAAGTCCTAATAATTCCTCACCCTTGTCTTTCCTTCTAGATCTACCTTCCTTATATACCTTACCTTGCTTAAGGGACACAAGCTTTCATATGCTGGTTGACCATTCTTAACAGCTTAATCTTTATTTAATGCCAGTTTGGTGTAATATTAATTATCTTTATTGATTTCTTTTGAAACATAGGCTGCAGACATTTAGGAATAGAATGGGACATTACAAGAAATGAAAATAGCTATAGTTAATTAAGTATAACTTATTCTATAATGACATACAATTGAAGTAAAACATAATAATGGTAGATATATAATTCAATCCTCAATTCTTCATCTTCTTTCTCTTCGTTCAAAGCCCAATTTTCTTATTCTTGTAAGTCTCTCCATAAAATAGTGAGTTCTACCTTTCCAAGGCCTCCAACAGATGAAGTCCCAATCTGTACTCTAAGTCCTTTATAGCAGCAGCATTGCTTGTGTTCCATTTTAATGAAAGCTTGAAACATCTCAAGCAGAGTGTTCTTGTATGTTGGTTATTTCAAGATATGTTACATGTGGCAGGATGTGGTGGCATTTGTTGCATACTTTAATGTATTATAGAGCTCCCAAGAGTCGATGTTTATCATCTGTTTTAACTCTGCAATGCAAAGCTAGAAAAGCAATGAACAAAATTAAAGGGAATTATAGGAAATACATGGTAATCCACCATAAATGGAGCTTTATTGAAACCAGGAGTAATTTATAAGATGGCATCAATCTTTAAGAAGAGACGTAAAGCTATAAGTTAAGACACTCCCACCCTCTTTCACATCAAGCACCTTACTACATACCTCCAAGTACATGAAGAAATCAAAGGACTCTAATCGGAAGATGAAGCGTTCTACATTTGGAACCCAATAAGTCATCCGTTATGCATGGATGAGAACAAACCAGGTTCGTGTATATGACCAAACAAAGCTGGCATTTATACCCAAATTCAGATCAAACTTGTATTTATATTTTAAAATATTTGGGTCTTTTGGCTGTATTTCTGGGATAAAACTTTGTCAAATAGATTTTTATATCCTTCATCATTTTGTACGCATTCTGAGTTTTCCAACACTTTTTGAACCAGGTTATATTGAGTTTAAATCATGAAGTTCTTCCCTAACAAGGTGACCTACTTTTTTGCATTTCTCAAATGTTGTCTCAAATTGCAACATGGATCAGTTGTCCCTCTCAATTTATAATCGACAAAAAATTTCCATAGTTCCACGGAGTTTCTTGACGAGGGGACGTGGGGACTTGGGGACGGGTTTCAAACTTTCAAGGACTTGGGGACCAAGGGCCTAAGTTTGGGGTTGATAGGGGGGCAACAACAGTGTGGCAACGACGGGGAGCAGGGTTGAAATACGTATAGTACTTGAAAACATAGTTATAAAAAGAAGTAAGAATATAACAATTACAAACGAAACTTTGGAAAACTAGTTTTAAACATTTGAATTTTGAAGTGAACATTAACTTGTTGTCACTCCTCTTCTTGCTCCTCCTCAACCCTCTTGCTCTTCATTCTCACTCTTTCACCTTACACTTGCTCACTCACACTCATACTATTAGCTTCTTCTTGATTTGTTTCTATGAATTAAAATGAGGATAGGAGGCAGTTTTATAGAGTTTGTGAGGTTTGGGTGGAGCCCATAGGCCACTAGGGTTCAGCCTTGAGCACAAAGTTCAAAGAAAATTTTGATTTTTTTTAAATTTGTCTTTTGGTTGTCTGGATGGTGGAGACTCCTAGGCATCCCCGAAACGGTCAAGAGACTCCTAGGAGTGCCCCACACGTCTTGGAGATGTCCTAGTGTTCCTGGCGTCTCAGTGGTGTTTCGGAAATGATGGCATTGGTGGCAGGGCAGCGAGGGGACGTCCCACCACCCCCCCCTCCAAGTTCCCAAGTCTCTGAGGTGTCCCCCTCCCAAAAACGCAAGGTTTTTTTGGGGTGGACACATCCCCGTGGAACATTGAAAAATTCTTAATGCAAAAGGGATTGTCTTCCACTTGTGCAAGGTAATCCATCCAAATTTATTTTTGCTGATCATTAATATTTATGATTAGGGATGCTATAAGATAGCACCTTGTTTTTTTTTTTGAAATTTTTTCTATTTTAATATCAGAATATTACAAATTATATCAGACCTGGAATAAACTGGTCACAGCAGCAAGGAGCACCTGAAGAAGCACTAAAATCAACCCAAGCTTATCCTCCAACAATCTTCTTATTCTCCAACGTTTTGGACTCCTCTTTCACCATCCAAGTTCCCAAGCCCTAACTCCTCGTGTGCTGGCCGTACACAATGAAATGTGAAGGCAAGGTGGCGCCCCTCCTGTCTAGGTCGACTTGACCTTAAAAATCATACACTCCACCGAAAAATGCAAACAGTAGCTTGTTAGAATCGCCTAGGAGAGAGCCTTCAGATAAATCAATAACCAAAACGATAACTTGAAGCAGTAAAGAGCTATAAATCAAAAATCGGGTTCAGGCCCATTGTTGCAATCATCCAAAAACTGTAAATAAACACTCCAAAACTTCAAAATACCACACCAAAACTGAAGCAAATTGAAAGCACACCAAAACTCTCAGAAATATTGGAAAATCTTCATGACTTCTTTCACCAAAATCGATATTTGAAGCTTCTGTGATTTCAAACTGTGAACCAACACCAATATCTGATTAGGGTGGATATTTCACCACCGAAACTAGCCAAATGATGGAGGGTTTTTGTAATGTCCCCTTTTTCTAGCAGATAACTCATGTTTTGTCGTTAGCCTATTTTCTCATGGTCCCGTAGGCTAGCAAGGACACAGGAGGGATCTTGGAGGATTTTTGCCTAGGCATTTTCAGTTGTGGGTCATTTTGAGGTGATTTGATGCAGTTGGGCATACTTACTATTTATAGTAAGTCACTTTGGGATGGTCCAAATCTTCAGCGACATCAGTGGTTTCAAGAATGATGTTCAGATGAATGGCAAATATTTATAGTCATTTAATAATTATTTATTTAAGCAAAGTATAAAGTTAAATTGACTATTTAACTTTATTTAATAAATGACTATAGTGGGACAATAAAGTATTATATCTTAAATATTAAATGTCCCCCTTACACTCAAAAAGGTACATTGAGCACATAAGTGGGATAAAATATTATAAAGTGTTTTATTATCCCACATTGACAAGACAAGTGAGTGGGCTCTTATGAAGAAGTTATAAAATGGATTGAAGAAGCTCACTTTCAGCATGCTTGATTTATGCTTGGTTATTATTTTCTCTTGGAGAGTTCTCGGAAGCTTTGGCTTTCAGCAAGTTTGAGGACGGAAACCCTCGAGCTGGGAGGCAGTGGACGAAAACCCATTGTCTGTTGGAGATTTCATTCAGATGTCTCACTTTGTGCTTCAAATTCAAACTTCTGGTTATCCAATCCGACTGTAAGTTCTGTGGCTACGATTGGAAATTTTTGTTGTTATTCTACTAATGATTTTGAAGGCAATAATCATATTCAATTTCAGATCTTATTTCTAAACTGGTATAATACGAATTACATCGAAATTTGCTGCAAGTTATTGGATAAATAGAAATATGTTTGCATGTAATTTATCTGTTAATTCTTCTTGGGAAAAACTTGGAGAAATTTAAAAGAGGAAATTGGGGGTTTTGAGTCAGATTTAGTTTGGCTCATTACATTGGTATTAGAGCCTGAATCTTGCCACCCTATGTTGGTTTGCAAAACTAAAAATTTCAGAATATTAAGGGTTTTCAATTACAAACAGAAAATTCTGAGAATTTGGGGTTTACTCAGATTTGGAGAAAATTAAGGAAACCAAATTTGGAGAACATATATATATACAGATTTTAATCATCTCAGTTGGGAGTTTGTCTAGAAAGAAATTGCCTCAGCTGGAGCTTTGAATTTGTTTTTTGATATTTCTAAGGAATTAAATAATCGATTTATGCTGAGATCGATTATTGTCTTGAAGGAAAATCGTATTTCTCATAAAATAGAGACACAGCTATTGAATGAATCCATTATTCAATTATTTGCTAACTCCTTATAGACGCACCCATTTGTCAGATAATATTATTGAGGAGACCATCGCTTGGGAAAGAATCGCACTCATTTTTGGGTTCGGTTTACCTTTAAGAAGCACCCCACAAGCCTTTGACGAGAGTTGCTCACTCAACAGCTGACAAACAACAAGTAAGACAAGAGAAGACCGAAATATTTGATAGAAGAAGAAATTTGCAGGAGCTGCTTGCTACCAGCCAAAATTAGAGTAAGACGAATTTCTTACATTGGAAGCAAGACGTGGTCTCAAATATCGAAGGGAAGAGCATACTGATAAAGACAAAGTTATTGTGTAAGATAAATAACTGGTGCACTGTCAGTGAAAGACAAAGTCAATACAAACTGAGACCAGAAATAAAATATTCGAAGGTGCTACGTTGACACCTTGGATGAGACAAGGGTAGCCGACATACTCAAGAAGGGACGCTCTTCGAAGGGAGGCGGATTTATTTATCAGGCCTCTTAGAAATAAAGGCAAACTCGTAAGGGACAAGAATCAACAACTGCGCCTGGCATATTTGAAGCCGTCTTTGATAATCTATTCAAATATGGAGAGGACATGGCAAGAAGAGTCCCCTATTTGTGAAGTCGAATTCATATTGTAGCCACCGCCAGGAGTTTATCAACCAAAGGAAATTTAGGAGTATCGAAGGCCTCATTCAAAGCTATTGTATACCTTCAAGTGGTGTCGGGAGCTGCTCACACTAGTCGTCCTTGACAACAATTCATGTCACAATTGTATCTGGAAAAAATAGGCGTATCAGAACAATACGAGACTGGAGGCGTCAGAGTCAAAACAACTACAAGGCAAATAGAATTCGAGATTTCTCTACTGGGCGCAATTTTTAGTAAAACCAAATATTCAATTTCTGCCTCTTCATAAAAGATAGGTGGCCAGTTGTCTCAAAGGCAGAGAAAGACAAAAAGAAAGAGTTGAGTTCGATTTATTTGAAGAAAGCATAAGAAAAATCTAAGGAAATAATCGGAGCTCTCATCTGGATTCGTTGTGCATGTGACACAAGTCCAGCAGATCGAATAAGACAGGAAACAAATAGAAGAGAGTGTGTGGTTGATATAAGCGCTGCATCAGTTATATTTCTATGAGCTCTGTGCATTGACTCAAACTAAAGACATTCTAGGTGCAGCTACCTAGAGATTATTAGTGAGAGTTCCATTTTGAAGAAATTCAGTTCATGCTAGACAGAATAAGCAAATTGGATGAAGTCTTCACTATTGGTCATTGACACTGTTCCAGTTATTTCTGAAAGGGGTAGAAAGACAATTGCAGCACATCTTCTCTTCTTATCCGTCATCTGCACAGCTTCACTTGAGTCTACTTCAGTTCATGTAATCTTTACATGCCAATCAAATACATCAAACAAAAGTACAACAGTTAATGAGTTCTCCAACTAAGTGTTTGACAAAATTTACAAAAAGGGTCAGGCTTCATTGTATCGTTGTCTTGTGCAGCACTTCCATTGCATTGATCTCGAGACAGTTTGTTGTCATATCAATAATATTGGCTTGTAGCTTTAACTGTGTTTGAGTGACAAATTTTATCAGATTTTCCAAAGTTGGAATCAGTTGGAGAGCAACCTATTTGCAAGACACTGAAGTTAGAAGAATTGCACTTAAACTGTTTGACCAAATGCCTCAATGCTGTAGCTGAGCATTTGCATAGTTTGATCATCTGAAATCACTTGCATAATTTGATTAGTCTTCCTACATGCATCATTTCACCATACAAAGAGGAAATCAAAATCAGAAAACAAACACCAGCTGAAAATACCTTGCAAGTCAACCGTTTGACAAAATTGTTACAGGCTGAAAACTGAAAATTTAGAGCAGTTTTTGCAAGGGACCTTGTAGTAAATAAAATGAAGACGATGGCAGATAACAAAAGTTATCTTTTCTCTAAAGAATTCAATGATACATTCAATGGTGAACAGCTAAGGGACTTGCAGAAAGAAAAGGAAATAGGGAATTGGCTCTATGTAATTGGATTAGAATTGAAGTCCATGAAATTTACCAATGATGTTCTTCCTAGGTTGGAGGAAATAGACACTTATTTATCCAAAGTAGATCAGGCAGATTGGATGCTTTTGAATTGGGCTATGCAACCCTCAATGCTCGCTTTGGTCCAGCACAAGTTCATAGAACATCCTTGTGAAAAAGTGAGACTTGTAGTTACTTCTTGTCTCAATGAGATCATAAGGATAACAGCTCCTGTAGCACCCTATAATGATGGCATACTAAAGAAGGTTCTATAGCTGATTGTGGAGAGCCTATATGGATTACATGATGCCAAAGCCCCTACTTTTGGTAAAAGGGCTAAGATTTTAGAAATCATAGCAAAAATCAGACCATTTATCTCTATGTTGGATCTCAAGTGTGATAAATTGATTCTGCAGATGTTTCAATGCTTCTTAACTGAAATTAGAAAGCTGAAATATACCGAACCAATTTTTTTCAATTTTTGATTACAATAAGCAATGCAACACACATCCGTTAGGGTTAGTACTTAAACCAAAACAATGCGGAATTCAACTCTAACCAAGGATGTACACCAGGATCCCGAGTTGGGCAAGGTGTGAGCATATGGTCAGAGGATCTCAATGCAATGCTGAACTAAATAACTCTAACCAAGAATGCACCGGATGACGTCGAGCATATGGTCAGAGGGTCTCAATGCAATGCTGAACTGAATAACTCTAACCAAGAATGTGCCCAAGGTGGACGAACATATGGTCAGAGGATCCCTACCAACTACAAATGCTGAAAGTAAGCTCAACGCCAAGCATGTGCTTTCAAACCCAAGGTGGGAGTGGAGCTACCATATGGCGGAGATACTAGGAACTACAATGCAACTCAAAATGTAAGATAGGCGGCAAGCCAGCCTCTTCCACTTATTCAGTGGGGTATTACAAAGCATGAAGAGATAGAATAAGAAATGCTGACAGTACTACTGTTCAGCTTACAAAGATATAAGATATGCCTGCAAAGAACAAAGATTAGAGCTCTCCAATGCTGCAATTGTAATGAACCCCTTCAAATGGCCAAATATGATTGCTAATACTCAATCCCTGCCCAAAAGATGAATTGCATAATTCTGATATTGTTACATCCCAAATTGTGACGTTACAATTTACCAGCACTAGATAGAGTAAATGTGAATTCTGGAGGTGAATTAATGATGCTTGTACCTTGTTTTCAATATGAATGTTGTTTCATTTGATGTTATTCTTGGTGAAATACTGCATAAAGGAGAATAGAAGGTTATTGATTTGTGAAGAATCTAACTTTTGAAATGTTTCATGTATTCTGCTTCGTTTTGAGCATATGACTCCCGTTGTGTCACGGTGTGCAGGAAAGAGGACCAATCCTCCAGGCAGAGGAGAAATATCACTCGGGGAGGAGCTTGGTCGGGTAAGCAGTAACGAGTACCATATGAGCATACACACACGTCAGTATAGGTTTTGTGAAACCAAGTCAATTGTGTTGGTTTAGATAAGCCATCCATAGGCTTAGGAGTTTGATTTACTTCCTTATGCTTTATGTGATGTGATTGTTAAAATGTCAGTCTGACTAAACTGTGACCCCCTGTGTATGAACGAAGTAGTTGATATATGATAAAGGTCAAGTGGGTACGTATACACATACATATATTGTGTACACGTATCTAAATGTATAGACATATCAATACGTACGTACGTTAAGCAGATGGATATGCTTGTACGCATGTGTCGACATGTATATACGCATACATACGTATACACAAGAAGTAAATATAGGCATGTATATACGTACACATCTCGTCTAAATATCTTTGATATAAATAATATTTCAAATAATGTTGTCTAGGAGATTTACGTATACCTTTATGTGTAAATATATATATTAATAAAATGATTATTAATATATACATCAATACATAAGGAATGTGTAAATAATAATATATTTATATATTTTCTAAATTCAATGTGTTAATATTAAAATTAATATATTTTTATATATAAATACGTTTATATATAAAGATATATTAATATTTAATAAAATACATTTATATATAAAATATACAAATATATATAATTAAAATTTATATATGAAGGAAAATAATTTCAAATGTTTAAAAGAATAAACATTATTCTATGAAGGATATAATCGCAATATATTAGAGGAAGAAAACATTTGAAAAAGTAGCCGCTTGAAATATTTAACTCATAAAATACATTTCAAAAAGAAACGAATTTCACAAAGGAAATATTCGAAAAGTTTGAACTTTGGAAAAATTGAATGGAAAACAAATATGGACATTCCCGTGAAATTGTGGAAGCTCTTGCGCAACAGAAAATACAGGGAGAAGTATTCAAATTTGGGAATAGGAAAATGGCGATGGATTTCAGTGCTGTAACAAGTGGAATGTTGACCTAAAAACGCAACAATAAAACCGTTTTGAATTCATGCGACTGGCACTAAGACGTGTTCCTGTAGGTGGCATTTTTGATTGTTTGAGTTGAAAAATTCTTCAACTGCTGGCTCCATGAGGTCGAATCATCCTTGAAAATCATGACTAAGGGTTTAATAACATGCCATGTGACGTTTTGACTAGGTAAGCATGTCAGTCTGTCATTTTACATGCCCAGAAATGGGGATTTTGTTGTTATTACGACTTATAAATACTTCTCTACTCTCCATTTGAATGGCACTCTTTGTTCCTCATCTTTGGCGTTTTTTAGAGAGTTCTTATATTGTAATTGTGAGCTTCTGCTGTGAGTTAGTGTTACTGTTTTACATCATAGTGATTTCAGTGAAAGAATTAGAGTTTTCTTCATCTACTGTGAAGTATTGGTTAGCAATTTTCCAGTGGAGAGTTTTCTGTTTGGAGAAAGTGTTTTGGAAGAGTTTTCTACTCAAGAGGAAGAGGGAAAACTTCATTCTGTCATCATCAATTGAAGGCTGCTGTCAGAAGTGCATTGAAAAGGAGCTTAAAAGTATATACAGGCATGTTTCTTAATTGGGATTTATAGCTTAAGCTGTCTTCTTATTGTTTTAAAATTGCTGATTGCATTTGATATGAAATAAGTAAACTACCCTTAGCAATCAAGTTTTGTTTGATAGGCTGTTAATGCATAATGGTTCAAGGGATTTCATTTTAAGTAAGGGGTAAAAATTTAGGGAATGACAATGTAGCTAAAGGAGAAAGCTTGAGCAATTCAATATATTTAATTGATGGGTTAAGGAAGATTTAATAGGAATTCGGGTTTTAAAAGAAGGGATTCAATTTGATTAAAGGGTTAAAAATTAACCTAGCTTTATATAAGAGGTTGTCTCTTGTGTGAGTTGATTGATTAATAGTGCTAAAAGTTTATGCATTTGCTTGGATTGACAAAATTGTATGATCTTTGTATATGGAGAGTACGTAGAGTAAGTATTAACTTCTAGGAACGAAATGTCGTCAAAACTAAGTATAATCCTAGCTTGTGTTATTAGGTTAACATTAGTAAGCTTCACTCCTAGGATAAAGATTTCCGGAAACAAGAGTTAGGATAGTAAATACTTGTTTATAGACTCATTTCTAGTAAATTGTTTGAGGTAGGAAGTTTGGGGTAAACTGAACCCATTGAAGGACATGGCCTACGGTAGAGTAAGATAGCCCAAAGTCAAATCGGCCCTAAGTAGTGTTTATGATAGATGACCTTCATTCGAAGTACTGAATGAGAATACTTTGGCCAAAGTAGTGAAAGGTACGACTGCCACATAGACGTGAGTTAGTTGAGACTACACTGTCAGTTCATTGTGATCCGAGTACTAGATCGAGATTGTGAAATAGCAAGGTTCTAGTTGTGTAGGACACAGCACTATACTCAGTTGGTAATCGTTAAAGGATACCCTACCAATCTCTTCTTCGAAGGGAGGGCCATCTATCAAACGATAGGTGTGCGGGGGACCGCATTATAAATCCGTGGTTGGCGGAAAAGCGCCCGAGTGATGTTTCTCCTCCACAGCAAGCGGCCGATGTACCAAGATTTGAAAGGACGAACTCCTGGACCTTCTTACTTCTATTTGTGCAAAAGCTTACGAGCTATGTATGTAACTGTATTACTTTTGATCTCTGATTTGTATTTACAATGGAAATGGAACTCATGTGGAAATATATTGTAACTTGTATATATTTATCAATAAAGAAAGGAAATATTTTATTGTATTATCTTTGATACTTGTTACCTTTACATGTTTAAAGTGAGAATTGGAAAATTTTAATTTACGCAAGGAATAGGTCATTACAGATATGACAAACCAGCTACTGAAATGTGACATACAGCAACCCTAGAATGCATTAAAATGCTCACCCAACTCACCTTACTCACTCAAATTGCTTGGAATCAAGTGCATAATGCTTCTAAGATGAAGACACCCAAGAAGGAGCCCCTAAACTAACCCAAAATCTAATATTTGTTTTTTGCACAAACTCCAAGGAAAGCCCAAATGGTACGGCTGCAAGAGGGGCAATTTTGAGCTATAAAAAAAAAGACTTCATTAAAAATTCTCAAACTTCACTGAAAGGGGCGCCCTTAGCTAGCAAATGCATGGGTAAACTAGCCAGAACCAAAATAAATTCACCCAAAGACTTATGAGTCAAAACATCAATCTACAACACAAACCAGCAACTCCAGATTTTTGATTAATTTGCAAGAAACTGAATTACAACTGCATAAACAACAACTACAATGCAAAAACTCACTACAAAGCTCACTCATCTACAACTATCTCTCCACTAGTTGCTTTCTTTCAAGCAAGAAGTTGAGCCAAGGCTAGGAGGCATTCATTCCTCGAAGCAATCCAATCACCATTTCGGCAGCATAACTTTAGTTGTAGACAAAAGATGTTGAACTGAAGAGCAAAGGCCTC
Organism: Sequoia sempervirens; assembly: GCA_007258455.2. Classification (NCBI taxonomy): domain Eukaryota; kingdom Viridiplantae; phylum Streptophyta; class Pinopsida; order Cupressales; family Cupressaceae; genus Sequoia; species Sequoia sempervirens. The sequence goes on from VDFB02108969.1 coordinate 95,506, forward strand.
ATTTTATAAGCTTGAGAGGAATCTTCTAGAAGCATCAAGAAGGCACCCTAATTTCGAATTTGAATTTGTTCATTTTCCCTCCTTGGATGGCGTCCCTTTTCAAAGCTTTGTTTTTACTTTATTTTAATTCAATTCTCTCAACAAGGTTGGCGTCCCTTTTCCAAGCAAGATTTTAGACCTTAGAAAATATTAAATCACCTCAACGAGGCGTCCACCCATGAAGACCACTTTTTAAGAACAACTTGAAGTGATGAAGCTAGGCCAAGGGGTCAACATTAAAAAATAACATTAAAATATAACATTATTTAAGTTAATTGAACTTATCTCTCCAAAATGCATCCCAAGGCCAAAAATGATCAAACCAACTGAACTGGCTGAAGAAGAGAGCCAACTGCACTGAAAACCACAGGACCACTGCCAGAAATAGAATTTACTAAAAATAGTAAATTCCAGAAGATGCTCGGATTGCACTGCAAGTCATATCACTGCGAAGCTCTCTGAAAGCCCAGAAAGAATCCGCAAGTCAATCTCCAAATTTCGAGCAACAACAACCTCCAAAATGGGAAACCCTAATTTTACCCTCTGAGTAGCCTACGGGTCTCCGGAATAGGCCAACGGTCAATTGAATTCATCACGCTTGAGAAGGGGACATTACAAAAGCATCATCCAGACAATGTGAGGGATTGTATGCAAACTATTATGTCCTTAATCCTAGATGAGGATGATGATATCTGCAAACGGTTGCAATTAGATTTGTTAGCCATTTGGAGGAAGGAGCAGTATGTTACCTCCACAGCTTATGCTTTCTCAAAGGGTTTGATTCAGCAGAAGATTGAAAGGTTCAAGAAACAGATGACTGAAAATGAACTAATCTCAATGGGCTTACAGGTTGCAGGATCACCCAAAAAGAGCAAGAACCAAATGAGGCGAGAGGAAATTTGTTTCACTTGCCTAGAACATTGGTCACTTGGTCATATTTGTGGAATTGATAAGGAAGAAGATATATTGCAGCCAAGTGGTAATGAAGGCAAAGATACAGATGGGAATGGTGCCATGACTCATGAGGAGCAATCTAAAACTATAGTTTTGAGTACACCTGTTATTGGGCATGATGAAAGTAAAAAGGATAATGGTTACCAATCAGCTAAGGTTGATGATATGGAGGAAGAATCAATTGCTACAGGTGAGGGGGATTCAAAACTCTTCGTTGGTGATTTGCAGATTATTATTGATAAAACATGTGAGGGAAAAACTAGTAACTTTGATAGTTCAAAATTTGATAAGGAAGTGGATGTTAATGTGGATGCCTACTTGGAAAAGTCTGAAATGGAAAAGATCAGCAGGTTATTGGATGGAGATTTATGTTATGAATCAGAAAATATTGCAGCAGATGATGTATTTCACTTTGACCAAGAGGCTGTCCAAACTTGTGAGTCTAAAATATGGCAAGAAGATGGCACTCAAGGGGGTGAATTGAAGGGCCAATCAGAAAATGTATTTCAGGATGATAGATTGGAGACACATAGTTTGAAAAATCAGCTCAAGGTTAATGATGATATGATTATTGTAGCCTTAGTACAATTTGAAGACACCCACAAATTCATTGAAGATCTTTCCCGGAAGGTCCAAGTTAAGAAAAGAGAAAAGGGCATGGAAGGAGAAATTAAACTTGTAGATTTGCAGGTGGTCAAAGAAGCTTTGGAGTCACTAAAATCAGATTATCTGCATTTACTTTCAAATAGAGATCACATCTTTAAGGTTGCAGGAGTTTATGCTAATGCACTGAAAGAGAAGGATGATGAAGTCAATAAGCTCTTCATGGAGCTTAGGGATACTAAGGAGGCATTGGAGGATTCTCAGATGGCTCAACAAGAAGCAAAAAAACAGCTTATTGTCAATAAACAATTAAGGGAACAGGAAGACAAAGAAATGGCAGAGGAAGTCAAACAAGTGATTAATGAGCTTGACCAAATTCAGGAAGTCTTTGACTTGGAACAATGCCCTAAATTGGCATCCTCAGATTTAGGACAGTGAGATAGTTGGTTTAAGTTAGAAAGAGAGAATTCTTTTCAGATTGTGGATAACCCTCTTTGTGTGATGAGTGCTGATTGGACATTCGATAACCCACTCTTCGAATTGGATGAGGAAGTTCTTTTTTACTCTAATAATGAGAATGGAACTAATTACAAGATTTGGGACCCAGGTGCAGTTTCCAGTGGTGAGGTTTGGTCACAGGATTGGAGTGGTGGATCAATTTCTAGAGCTAGTACTGCTGCCCACTTTCCGATTAGCTTAAATATGAGTCTGGATCCTGATCTACAGATGAGTTGGGATAGTTGGGATACTTGCATCTGGAGGTTAGCCGTCAGTGTCATGTTTCCAGTGGTTGACCACAAAGATAATACTTGGCTAGTTGATGTCAGGATTGGTTATACTGATTTCTATTCCAGTCTTTCGACAACCTTGGATCAGATTCTTGTTTAGGATTCCATGAGAGGAGATACTGATATTCTTAATTTTTGGTTGAATGGGTTATTCTTTCTGTTACCCTAGATCGTGACTGGCAAGGAGTTTGCTGATGTAGCCTTTCTTGAGTTACCTTGGCAAGATATATTACATGGCATTGATTTCAGTTGTCTTAGAGTTTTCAGACCTATGGGAGTTGTTTTTGATTATACCGACAGCTTAGGATTGGCTGATATGATTTTTCGAGTGCCTATGTTGGGTGTTTTGCACTTCCATGGGATATCATTTGGAGTTGGAGTGTTGTTCGGTTTTGATAGCTTCTTGAGATACTACTACCTCATCATATTTAACAGCTATGACAGCGTGATGATTTGGGATCCTGGCAGTGGTGTACTTGGTACATTATTTCAATAGGATTTTGATGAGGAGCTTCACAATTTTGGGTATGGTAATGTTTACATTAGAGTAGTGCACCAGATTGGTGGAGCAACATTTTTGAGGTTGACATGGGATCCAGGCATTTGGTCAGCATGTAGGTGTAATTTCTTGAGGGCAAGCAATTTTGGTAAGGGCAAACTGTAATGTCCCCTTTTTCTAGCAGATAACTCATGTTTTGTCGTTAGCCTATTTTCTCATGGTCCCGTAGGCTAGCAAGGACACAGGAGGGATCTTGGAGGATTTTTGCCTAGGCATTTTCAGTTGTGGGTCATTTTGAGGTGATTTGATGCAGTTGGGCATACTTACTATTTATAGTAAGTCACTTTGGGATGGTCCAAATCTTCAGCGACATCAATGGTTTCAAGAATGATGTTCAGATGAATGGCAAATATTTATAGTCATTTAATAATTATTTATTTAAGCAAAGTATAAAGTTAAATTGACTATTTAACTTTATTTAATAAATGACTATAGTAGGACAATAAAGTATTATGTCTTAAATATTAAATGTCCCCCTTACACTCAAAAAGGTACATTGAGCACATAAGTGGGATAAAATATTATAAAGTGTTTTATTATCCCACATTGACAAGACAAGTGAGTGGGCTCTTATGAAGAAGTTATAAAATGGATTGAAGAAGCTCACTTTCAGCATGCTTGATTTATGCTTGGTTATTATTTTCTCTTGGAGAGTTCTAGGAAGCTTTGGCTTTCAGCAGGTTTGAGGACGGAAACCCTCGAGCTGGGAGGCAGTGGACGAAAACCCATTGTCTGTTGGAGATTTCATTCAGATGTCTCACTTTGTGCTTCAGATTCAAACTTCTGGTTCTCCAATCCGATTGTAAGTTTTGTGGCTACGATTGGAAATTTTTGTTGTTATTCTACTAATGATTTTGAAGGCAATAATCATACTCAATTTCAGATCTTATTTCTAAACTGGTATAATACGAATTACATCGAAATTTGCTGCAAGTTATTGGATAAATAGAAATCTGTTTGCATGTAATTTATCTGTTAATTCTTCTTGGGAAAAACTTGGAAAAATTTAAGAGAGGAAATTGGGGGTTTTGAGTCAGATTTAGTTTGGCTCATTACAACTTTCACCCTCACAACGCAGCCCAAACAACCAGAAGAAAATCCAGCAGCATATCAGTATGTTGTCAAGTCTAGATAATGAAAAATGAGAGCCAACTTCATAATATAAGATTAGGGTGAATGGACTCCAAAAATTTCATAATTTCTCTTTAGAAATGGACACCCTTCTCCTTTTTAATATTTTAACTTTTCAAACATTATCACTTCTTCACATAGGCATCCAAGCTCATGGAGGAAATATAATATTAAATGAACTTTTAAAAACAACTTAAAGTTGTTCCTCTAGGCGCCTTGGTACACTTTATGACCACTTCCCCCTCAATATTAAATTATAACATTACTTTATAATTCAACTTTATAAAACACTTGAGTGGTCAAATAAATATTAAACTACAACCTTAGGCTCTCCAACTGAAAACTGGATAATTACGTTGTTGCAAATACACAAGCCTAGGACCAACTCCCCCAAAGGTGACTTACAAAAAATAGCACTACTATAAATAGTAAGTGGATGCCAAATGCCCAAAATTGAGAGAAACTGAAGACCAATGAGGAAACTGTGACCAACTGAAAATGGCAAAACTGTGACCGGCAACTACTATAAATAGAAACCCCTCTAAAACACCCCAACGTTGAACATCAATGCTAGCAACTAAGTCCCCTAACCACATTAACTAGCCTACGGGAACTCTGGGATAGGCTAATTGAGTCTCTGCACTACTCAAGAGCGAGAGGGGGACATTACAGATGCCATCAAACCAACATGTGCCTCAAGACCAAAATTTTGGACCTCATTTCTCCTAGAGAGATTTCCAAAATCTTTGAGCATCTTCGCCAAGACCTTGACTAGTGTATCCCATCTTCTTTAGCAACTTGAAAGTTGAAACCAATCCCTTTGGCATGTCATTTAAAACTAACAAATGAATTCGATGGAGAGTGAGTGTTGAAAAACAGAAGGATCTGCCATGCTTACATTCATTCTTGTCTAGAAATATGCTCTTAACTAATAGTGTGCATGGGGATATGTGTAGCCAACTAGTGTCTACCATAACCCATAAGTAAGTTAAATGATCGTCTTTATAGTGACATAGTCATATATAGATAGTTAAGTCAACTTGGGTGGCATCAATGTAGTAAGTGTGGTATATATAGAAGGTAGAGATTAGTTCATTGTCATCATATTGTGTATTTTGTTCTTACTGGAGACTATTCAAGGTAGCCCCCTCAAAGTGGCTTATTTTTGAAGGTTGCCCTCTCAAAGTGACTTATTATTATCAAGAATTTGCAGCATATTTCATATTGTATTCTTCTCTTGTGCAAGTTATTTCACTACAAGAGGTATCAAAGAATGATCTTAACATCCAAAAGGCATGAAACAAGGCAATCTTTTTTCAGTTTTGGAGATCATGTTGTTAAGTGCCTATCTCCTCAATGTTGCACTTCGTCTTGAATCTTTAAGGATTATCAAGGACAAATTGAAACAGCTTCAGTTCTGATTTGAGGTTGCTTGGAGCATTTTTGAAGGAGTTAATGCAAAATTAAGGTTTTAACCAAATTTGCTCCTACAGCTGTAAGAAGAAAAAAATCTGAATTCTGGAGGGTCAATCAAGGGCACATCAAGTAACCTATAGTGCTGATTTGAGGTCATTTGGAGTTGTTTTGAGTAAGTTATTGCAATTTTAGAGTTTTTCATAAAATTGATCTACAAGCTACACTTTTTGGAATTTTTCAGATTTGCTTATATTTTTGAAAAGCTAACAAAAAGTCATTACAGGTTTTCTCTTTATAAATTTTAATTTTGAGACCAACAAAATTCTGAAATCATCCTATTAAAATTTGGTCAATGAAAAAAACAGATTTTGCACTGTCAAGCGTCAGCACGGCAAGACCACATACTAAAGGCCAGGGCATGAATTCCTACACACCAAGAAATAGTCCTAACAAAGAGAACATAGATTTGAAGTTCAAATCAGACAGGGCCTCAATTATAACTCCCTCACCATAAGCGGACAAAGTGGGGAATATGGAGGAGGATATGCACCACATGCAAGGAGATTTGGCTATCATGCAAGGAAGTTTGGCTAATACGCAAGGAGAATTAGCTAACATCAATAAAATTGTGTCACTTATCTAAAAGATTATATCAAGAATAAATCAAGCTCACAACCAAATGTTCAGGTCAATCATGGGGGATTGTCAAGACAACCCAAACCTCATCCAGATCCTGGCACTCAGTCTGGATATCAAAGCCTATTACCAATGATGGATATGCAAAAAATAGATGAGGAAGAAGGAGAAGTTGCAAAAGGAGGAGGAGGAGAAGAAGAAGAGTCTAACGTTCCTACACCACCAAACCTACAAGCAATTATAGATGTGCATTCAGTAGTTTCTAGGGATGTGAAGAAAGGATTGCCTCCCAAAGTAGATAATGATTGTACCATTTAACTAGAACTAGGGCACTATCCACCATCCATCACCTCTTCCTTGAGTGTACACCCAAAGGTTAGAGCAACAAAATAGCAATGAAATAACACATTTGGCACCAACAGGAGGTAGTCTCTAGTCTCAAGGAGAACAAGGTGATGACACAGAATAGAATGAAGCAGCATGCTAATCAATCTAGAATTTCAACCCAGACAGAGTTAGCAAAGCTTCATGAGGAAAGAAAAATCGTTTTGGAACTTGGGGGAATCTGTCAAAGATGCATTAAAAGGCTATAAATGAGGATGATTACAAACTATCTAATCAAATGGAAGAATATAGCCTATGAATATGTAACATGTGAAGAAGAAGCATTCTTGAAGAAGCATCCAAGGATTGTTAACATTGAGGATGATGTTGGTTTTAAGGGAAGGAGCATGCTACATCCCTAGCTAATATTGTACATGGAATTATATCTAGCCTACTTTCATGCTATGCTCTTAACCAAATGGGAATATGTGTCGCCAATTCGTAGCTAGCATAACCTTTAAATAAGTTATAAACTTTTGTGATCATTTAAATAGTCATATATAGGTAGTTAGGGTGGCCTAGGTGGCATCCATGGCATAAGTATGGTATATATATAAAGTAGAGGTTAGTTTATTACAATTGTGTATTATATTCTTTTCGAAGACTAGCCCCTTGAAGTGGCTTATTATTATCAAATATTTGCAGCATATTTCCTATTTTATTCTTCTCTTGTATGCAAGTTATTTCATTACATCTAGCCATCCTTCATCAAATTCTTTATCTGAAGTTCTTCAAATTCCATCTGTATCCAAAGATTGATCAATATTTTTTGTTTAGGGATCAACTCTTCATAGAGCTTCTATGTAGTTTGATTGCATTTCTTCTCAACTTGAAGCAATCCTTCAAAAACGAGGTTTCAAAGATGGGAAAAATTGCTTTGCATTTCTATAATTTGCTCTATGATAGAGTTAAGGATGTCCTGAAACAGTTTGTTCTCATTCCTCGGTTGTGGTTTTCTTGCAGAAGTAATTGGTGCCCATTGTGAGACATAAAAGACAGATATGCATCTTGGTGCTAGTCAAAAACTATGAACCTTGCACTGATCAAAGATATTTTCCTAGAAACAGCCACCACTGGAATTCTACAGGATTGTTCATCTATAATGATGATCACTATACGAACTCCAAATTGATAAACACCAAGTCATTCCCACTTGAATGTTAACTCGCCAAATAGTGCAGAGATGTTCCCTTCACCAATAGCTGCAAGTGAGAGAAATGCTCAATTTGCTCCAATTTTAAAGGGGAAACCCATTTTGTGGTGACAATGGAGTAAGGATCAACCACTAGGACTTGTCTTCATTTGTTAAACATTGGCAGTAGCACCAGTGCTGATGCAGGGCTACTTCTGGATCGAGTGCTGATGCAGGGCTACTTCTGGATCGAGTGTTGTAGCATGTAACTCATCTAATAGCACTTATCTGGCACAACTTTCTTTACTAAATGCCACTTGCTCTTGTGAAATCCACATAATTTTGTCATAGCCTTTGAACTCTTATCTACAAAGGGTTTTCTTTAATGAAGATTTTGACCAAAGCCATTGGGCATGTTGCTAACTGTCAAATTCAGTGTCATGACTAACAAGAGTAGTTTCTTTCCAACCTTTTCATTTGAAATTCTATTTGATCTGGTTGCATAGCAGTAGTCTTCTCCTAATGTCCTATTGTCCAGGAATCCCATTTATTCTTGGATAAAAAATTGCAAACTGCTGCAGTATTTACGAATTTTTGCATCATCACTGTCACATATACCAACTTTTTCTGACAGGCCACAAAATGTGTTGGTATAAAGTTATAAACTGGCACCATCTAGTCCGGACCCTTGTGCAATTGATAACTTTTTGTATTCCTCACAGGCTAGTATTCTTCTTTGATGGCATCTACAAATTCTGCCCATGTGGTTGCTAAACCAGCCTTTGATACAGCCTTAATTCATCATCATCCTCTCTTAATTGTTTTGAAGGCAATACATCTCCTACATAGAAAGCAACTTTTATGATCACAAGTGTTATCTTTTCATTGTCACAAATAATTTACAGAGAAATATGATTCCAATTGGTTGAGCCATTTAAATACAACATTAGCATCAATTTTTGCTTCAAAAAGTATAATATCAAAATTAGATTACACCTCAAAGCACAGTTCAAAAACTGACTGGAAACTTGCCAAACTCGTGAGTTACTGTGTGCATCAAGTAATTCACCCATGAGTCAAGGCTTGAAGCTCACAGGGAGTAGGCATGACTGCTTGTTGAGTTTCTGGCTGAATTTTTCATGGTAGACATAGTCATGGCTAGGGTTTCTGATATTTTTGTGGCTAGGTTTTCTGATATTTCCCTGCTCTATCCCATGCCTGCTCACGACCCTGCTAAGCCTGTGTGCTGCCCTTCCTGTGTTTGCTCCTCGGTCAATCTTAGCAAGGTTTTCCACAGTCATTCATTCTCTTTTTTAATTATTTTCAATAAAGGATGACATTTTAAAAAGGGATGCTTGGCCCTACTCTTCTTTAATTATTTTCAATCAAAAAACAACCTTTCAACAGGGATGTCAGCCCTCCACAACATCTGTTGACAGTGATTTGAATTTTGATGGTGACTTGAATGCATGGCCACATCTAAAATTCTTGTCTATAGATGCAGTATCGTACCTTATTCAATTTAAATCTAATAGAAAACACTTTTTCAACATTCTATAGACCCACTTTTACATTTTGTAATTGTATTTTCATGAAATTATGATTTTTTAATAAAATAAAAGTACTTTTAATTTGTGGCGTTGCTGAATCTAAGTCTATTGGTTCTGCCGAGTTTTCTGAGACATGAGTTTTTGAACTGTCTCAAAGGGTGTCAAACCCCACAAAGTTTTCCTTGACGAAGAAACAAATGCTGCAGAAACAATCTATGACAGGTTACTATTGAAAATCCTTCCATCATCTCCTCTTACTTCTCAAGAGCTTTATTGAGTAAAAGTTTGAAAGGATCTCATATTCAATCTTTGTTTGCCATCTAAGATTTTTTAACTGACAAGGAAGAAAATCCAAAGAATTGCATGTCTCAAGAAATTGCTTCCTATCATAGTTACAATTTACAAGACTAGCCCAAACTTGATGAGTCTCTAGGCGAGAGGACCAGGCAAGTCCTAGAGACCTGGACTCAGCAAAGACTAATCTCCCTTTTACAACTAGTCACCCCAACTGTAGAAAACCTTAAAAAACCACAATTCCTTTGGCCAACACTGAAAATCATGCCCTTCTCATGCAAACATGAAAATGTGACCAAACACAACCATAAGAAACACCAAACAAGTGCAAATAAACAGGATTGTAAAAAACATGACTACAAAAGCAAGTGCCAAGTTGAAGTTTTGAACCCAAGCATGAGTGTCGACGTTGAGTCAAAAATCAGCCAAACAAGTCCAAGCCAAGTCCTAGGCTTGTAACAGTGCTTCCTATAGTCTAACCTTGTTTTATGGGACATAAAAACATGGAACAAACAACTCTAACGCTACAGATACAGATTTAATTTGAAATTAGCAGAGAATGCACTGAATTGCAGAAATTTATTGGGATAGAAGTGATGTTTCTCCAAGTTTTGGGACAGAGAGAAAGGTTTCAAGAATGAGAATTATTTTCCTAGATTTTGGGGACAGCATGTTTGTGATCTAAAACAAGCAGCTGAACTAAAATATGGAAGTCTATTTCATTACAAAGACAGCTTGAGGCTGCTGGAAAGGAAATACATAAGTAGGTTATTGGTCAAGATCCACCTGTTAAAGCAGTTGCAGAAGTGATCCAGCGATCTTGGGCTGGTCTTTCAGATCCTAACCTCCCCATTGTCAGCTTCATGATCATGAATCCAAATACAGTTGGAAAAACAGAATTAGCCAAGGCTCTTGCCTCTTATTTGTTTAATATTGAGGATGCTCTTGTAAGAATTGACATGACTGAATACATGGAGAAACATGCAGTCTCATGGTTGATTGGAGCTCCTCCCAGCAACAGCAGAAAAATCTTTTGGAGAAAAGAAGGCAAACCAGAAGTACAAGATTTTTTCAAAACATCAAAGATTTAGATAGAAAAAATAAGATTAAAAAAAACACCAGAAAAATGGAGATAAACCTACTGTTTTTGAATTATAAAGGCATTTCAATAGCATAGAGATAAAAAGAGAAAATAAAATTAAGAGATTTGCTTCTTTTTTTAATATATTAAATATTGTTTACAAATATTCTGCTCATACGAACATCAACATGAGACTAATACAAGCTCTAGTGAGCACTTAGTAGAGACTAATACAAGCTCTTTATGAGAAAACACACTAGAAATCACCTACAGAACACCACAAGTCACTACTTAGAAATCCACTTTCTTTAGAAACCACATCCACATTTGAAGCTAACTATGGAAGACCAAGAGTCACGACTTTGAATTCCACATTAGATATCCCTATGGGGATGTGAACTGGGGTCTCCACACTAAGAATCCATTATCTTTACCAATTAAGCTCAACCACTTGGACATAAAAAATGAAATTTTAGCACATCAATTGAGTAATATAGATTTATGTCATTTATGTTCATATCACTAATTCCATTGCATTGCATAATGCATACTTTATAGTGATAAATAGCATCTAAAGGCTAATGAAAATTTTCAATTACAATCTAGATAGTACAAAGTCAACCTACAAACTAAGTACAAAGTTCAAAAAAATCAAGCGTAGCCAATGACTCGTGTTGCTACAAAGAGAGCTCCACTAGAAGGCGATAGGTCCTAATGATGAGCTCTTAGGTCAATGCCTCTCTTAAGTCATTCAATCACATCACTACCATAGTTGCAATCCTTAAGGAGATCACAATCATCATTGTCAAGGAGACCATCATTTGCAATCCATTCAAAATCTAGATTGACCTCATAATTGAAGACAATACAATATCAATCCAAAGAAGTTGTAATAATCACCCTTAATTTTTATTTTTTTGAAAATTGTTAGCTCAACAAAAAGGAAATTGCTAAACAACTTTCCTTTCCGCTTTCTGATCACCAAGTTCTCAAGCATAAATGCCATATCTAGATTATGACCCGTCCTAAAGATATATAGGGGTTGTTGTGGTTGCAAAAGTGTGGGCGAGGTGGGAGCAAATGGTGTACGGATTACAATAATACTTGAAATGAAGCAGCTGAAAGTAATCCACTTATCTAGTGGGGTTAGATTAGTGTTGGCGTAAAATCTAACACCTCTGGAGTGCAGGTTTGTACGGACAGCTATGTACACTACGCAATGAGTGCTCTTCAAATTAGGAGGGGAAGCTCCCTCGTTGTGTTGGAATGCATGAAAAGAAAAGTAATCTAAGTCCTATCTTTTTGTTCTCAGCTGGAAGAGGCACAAGGTTAAGAAAACCAAGAACGTTGCAGCTAAGGATTTTCTGGTTTCGCAAATCATTAACTACAACTAAGCTAACTACTCTAAATCTATCCAGTTCCCTCAAGAAAACAGAGCATGAGGAAATGGAGCAGGGATGATTATAGACGATAAACGTGTTTAGATTCTCTACTTGAAGGCAAGGTGGCGCAACTATCATCTCAATCTAAACAAGCTTATTGGGCACAAAACAGATTTAAGAATTCACCAAGATGATCTTATGAAACCCTGTGTGGCATAACACTTGATCAAAATAGTAAAAACTTCACAAAACAGCCTTTATCATTACAATCTCACAAAACCCTATGTGGCATAACGATTGATCACAATGGTAAAGATACACAAACAGATTTATCATCTCAATCTCTTGAAACCCTATGTGGCATAACAATTGACCTCAATGGTAAATATGTTCAAACAGATCTAACTATGGGAGGAATTTACCACGCCAATCTTATGGAACCCTATGTGGCATAACACTTGATTGAAAGTAGTAAAGACTTCACAAAACGATTTTATCATCACAATCTCACGAAACCCTATGTGGCATAACACTTGATTGAAATGATAAAAGATTCACAAGAATCACCATTACAATTGCATGAAACTGTAGCGGCATAACACTTAATGCTTAATGAGTGAAGACACATGAACAAGATACAAAAGAGCAATATTGAGGGGCAAGGTAAAAGAACGGCATATATTTTCTCTCCGATAAAGAAAGTTATTTACAAAATGAGCATAAGCTCTTATTTATATACATCAAGGTGTAGGGAACCCTAAAATCACCTTGTGTCATCTGATTCATAATGCATGCAAGCAATGCATGAAACCCTAATTAAAGTAAACTACTCTGATCCAAGCTGGGAAACTACCCTCGGTTTGATGAAACATCTAATCTAAAATGGACAATTGTGCGAGGCATGCGTCTTGTCAGAAAGCAAGTTAATTGGAAGACTACCATCGGTTAACGAAAAACCCTAAATAAAACTCCAAGTAAACAAGGTGAATCCCAGAATAGATATGCATGAGGTGAGACAGTCAGTTAACTTGAAAGGGTAACATCAAGTTAACTCATTGTGTGTAATATCTATCACGAGAGGTGGAAGCTGAAGTCTGCGGTGGCGATCTCTAGCAACCAATCCCTCAACGAGGATTGTTAAGCTGCGTCAACTTATCACGAATATGCGGCGAAAGCAGGCAATCTTGGCAATCTTTGCACCTCAAACTAGCATTTCACTGACTGGTAACTTTGGCGGCTCCGTAACTGAAGTGATGGCGACTATCTCTTCTGCAGCTTGATACAAATCGGTCTCAGCTTTTCTGACGAAATCATGAATTAATACCGATTTGGTCTTGAACTCAGTCTGTCTACACTGTACTCTGAAAAACTCGCTTGTTGACTGTGAACACGGCTATATTCTGACAACTTTTCTGGAAAACTAAAAATAGCCTGCTGAGGCTAAAAATAGCCTATCGAAGGTCAATTTTCAGCGAAAAATCTGAGATATGGGTTTTGTCCAGAAGAAGATTCTAAGACAACCCAGAACGTCAGAAAGGTGAAAATCTAACTTCTACTCGACCATGCAAAGACTTTTCAGTTGAGAAAATTAGAAACTCGAGAACTGATGCTCTGGAGTTAAAAATTCCTAAAAAATCAAACGCACGATTTTAATTCGAGGAAGCTATATGAAAATGATCCAGATGTTGAGACTTGTCGAATTTGGCAATTTCAGGAACATGCGAATTGAAAACTGAGAGAAATCTGAGAACCAAGGAGGAAAAAGACGTTTTTTGTATGTCTTCTTCTGTGAAAATCGCTCAAGATTTCTTTGAATTGCTGAGAACTGTGAACTTTAACCTGCAAAAGAATGTGATTGGAGAAATCGCCTTTGTAAATAGATGAGAAATCTGCCTTTGTTTGAGAAATACGAATCTCCCTTGAAAATACGCCTTGTGAATGAAGAAAAACGAATTTTGCTTGAAAATACGCCTTTGCCTTGAAGAAAAACGAATTTTGCTTCAAAATTATGAATTTCCTTTGACAAAATTTGCCTTTGAGAATTACGGTTTTCCCTTTGAAGAAAATATGAATCTCCTTGAAAAATACGAATTCTCTTGAAAATATGAATGATAAATGAAGAAGGCGCCATGCTTAAAGAAGATGAAATTCGCATTAATCTGACAACTGCAAGACTTCAAAACCCTGACAATAATAGAAGTCCTCTGATTGGTTGCCCTTCAGTTGCACTGCCACTGACTGGAAGCTCAAATAATAATAAAATATTTATTATCATGCAAGTAGCAAGGGTGCTAAAAATAGAAAATTGCTATTTATAAATAAGCAAATTTGGAACTTCAGTTGACAACCCGGGTGAAGCTCTGAGATTCATCGTGAGACTTCAACGATTCTGAAAAGTCATCTTTTGAGTACATAGGCGTCCATTTGCTCAAGATACTTCATTTTTTACTAA
>VDFB02108969.1:110200-157615 GCA_007258455.2 Sequoia sempervirens
ACTTCGAACGCGAACGGGCTCATCTGACCAGCCTAAAGGCTAGGCGCCTTAAGACTATGAAAATGTATTGAAAACCATTTGTTGGTTCCGGCAGTAAAATTCGTGCTTAGTAGAATCTCGCCGACCACGAAGAGCACGTGCCGGATGCGACAAAATTTGAATGATGCATGTGAAGACTGGAGCAAGAATACTCGCGATGTCGTGAAGACTTTATCTACAAATTCTGGCATCTGGAGGGTCCTTTAAGCCAGCGCCCCTGGCTTGTACTTGCACTGGGCATAAACGGAGAAACTCAAAAACATGAAAACTCCATTTTAAGCTGATCTTTGGACGACTGCCGCCTGAACTCTGAGAGTCGGATGACTGTGCTTGATATCATGTCGGATAAGCAGACTAATTGTGAACGGATTGACTGCATTCGGTTTTGAAACTGACGAGTTTTACCCCTGCCTTGAAATGGGCGCCCTCAAGCTAGAGGCGCGCTTTTGCCTGAAAATAGCAAAATTTCCATCTCCTAAAATTTAGGGATTTTATCTTCTGTCGCTGATAACCGGAGCTGTGAGTCTCGGAATGCCTCGCTGGATAGCTCGACGGATAGCCAGACTGATTCTGAAGAGATTGACTGGATGCTTGAGCACTTTAACCAGAATCTTGACCTCCAAAAAACTGGGCGCCCTTGAGCTATACTTGCACTTTAGGGCTTTTCCTCTGAGAAATCTCCATGATTTGATCTTTAAAAACCCTGTTTCGATCATTGAAATGACCGTCTGCAATATGAAATGTCGTCATGAAATGCTCCTCCATTGTGAAGATCTTCATTTTGAGTCTCTGCTTCAGGTTTGACCAATATAACTGACTTTGACTAACAAAATATTGACAAAAACTCCATGCTTGACATTGCCCAAAACTGTGTTTTACATCAAATTAGCAAGGTTTAGACTTTTAAATGCAAAATGCCTTGATGAAGCAAAAAATTTGGTTTGGGTACAACAATTAGCACTTTCACTTTTCAATGGGAAACTATCAAACAATTCTGGAAAGGTAAAGCCAACTCTTCCACTTCTTAGTGGTGAGCAAATACAACCAGAAAGAGCAACTCTCCCACTTTTCAGCAATGAATAAATACAGTAAGATAGAGCACCTCTGTAATGTCCCCTTTTCCTAGGTAGTGGTCAGTCGCAAAGGTTAGTCCATCACTTGGTTCCCGTGGACTATCAGGGTGGTTGGGGGGCCCTATGAGGGCAATTGCAGACTCGTTCAGTTAACCTTTTGAGCTCAATCAATGTTCTCTCAACTCAGTATTTACTAGGGTTCTCACAGTGTGCTTTTCGAAACTTATTCAAAAAGTTTATCCATACTATTTATAGTAAGTCACTGGGGTCTCTGGTATGGTCAGTTGGTTGTGTTATTATTTTGGGCTTCATGGCGGAATTATATCTTGGATTTATCTGCGGAATTATATCTTGGATTTATCTTGGTTTAATAATGGTCCCAAGTATTAAGTTTTAATAGCATTAATTATAAAGTTAAATTAAATATTTAATTTATACGTTATTAATATATTTTTAAAAGGGGATATAAGTGATATTTTAAAAGAATACTTTATAATATAAAGTATAGCGACCAATTTAAAAAGGGGTTATAAGGCGGGAATGAAATTAAATTAAAGATATTTCAAATGCAATTAGGGCGTGGGAGTTGGGAAATATAAAAGGTATTTGTGAGCTCATTTGAAAATCATCTGGGAAAAAGAAAATTGGAAGGGTTTGCAAGTAGACTGGAGAGTCAGTAAATCTCAAGCTTCATTGAGGACGAAAACCCTCATGAGGAACAGCACAATACAGGATTGAAAGATCTCCCAAGCCTACTTGCAGATAACTCCATTACGGGGGTTGTGCATTGTGCTTTCAGAGATTGTTCGGAAATTACAAGAAGATTCATTAATCAAGGTTTTAACGATTTATTGAGAGATTGCAAGTGTATTGATCATCATTATCAAAGCAAGGTATTTACAGAGGGTATCCAGAGAATTATCAAAGTGTTTGCAGGTGGGGAGTTGCCAGGCAAGGGTTTGAAGATTTAATTGCTGCATATATTTGTACGCCAAACTCAAGGTTTGAATATCATTATTCCTTCATATAGCTGGTCAACCTATTTGTGGCTTTGTATGATTGATGAATAGGCTAAAGGGCTTTCAGTCTAGGCATGAGGGTTGGAGGTACACATGTTGTGGTTATAAGGGATAATCTCATACTAGTCGTGGTTATTAATGCAACATTTGGCCGCCATTTTCAAGGTGACCTAGCTGGTTGTGTTGGACGTGATCCTTTCTATAGACCAAGGCTGCCAATATTACCTACGTGGGGATTTACACTCCCAAAGGAGGTGTTTTCAAACTTTAGGAACCCATGTGAGCATCTTCAGCTGGTTGTGGGTATTCTGGAGGAGTTGCATGTCTGGATAAACTCAAACGCCACCTAATATTCTTGCAAATAAGACTATGAGGAGGTCGAGTCTGTAGTTGAGTGAGTTTTCTAAGTGCTTGGTGGGTTGGAAGGGCCGTGGCATGCTACAGAAGTTGTGAGTTGTTGTTGGGCGTAGAAACTTGTTGGGAGTTGTTTCCAGACGTGACCTTGCATTCATATTTAGTGCCAGCTCTTTCCTTCAGCTTGGACGGGTTGGTGAATAATGTCTTTATCAGGTGCATCCATACATATTTGAGAATAACAAAATGGTATTTACATGTTGAAGCTTTATAAATTATAACTTGTATCACAGAGTCTAAAAACTGATGTTAATGTTATTATTCTAAAATATAAATGCTGAGTTGGTTTTTCCTCTTTGAATGTAATGTATAGTCCAATAGAAAAAAGCAATGCAAGTATGATGCTATTATTTTCTGAGTTTGTTATCTGTGAGTTGCAAACACCATATCATTGAAATATTTAGTCCAGATGCCTGCAAGTCAATTTGACAAAATGACAATGTGTCAAATTGCTATGATCGATTAAGATACCGAGCAAAATCACAATAGAGTTTCTTCCATTTGGGTGGTACACTACAAACTCTTCCGCTTTTCAGCAGTGAGTGAAAACCAATAAGCCACTTATTCAATGGGGTAAGTAACAATAAAATATCAAGAGTAGTTCATGGGTGGTACTACCTGTTGTGACCTTTTTCACACATCGCCCCATTGCAAATGGGGACCCCTCCCTAATTTTTGCTTTCTTCGGGTCTTTTGGCTTGGTTTTTGGTTTGTTTTGCTATCGTCTCTCTCTTTTTGCTATCTGCTTTTCCAGGGATGTGCCCGCCTTTGAGCTTGAACGTGAAATTTTGGCAAAGTCCATAGAATTAGGGTTTTGAGTTTTTCTAGTCAATTTGTAGTCAAATGAAGAGAATAAATTGAAATCTGAGACTAACCTTGTTGTCAGTGTGCTTTCAGCAAGTTCCCAGCTAAGTTTCATCAAATTCCGACAACTTACTATTTTTAGTAAGTGTTCAATTCAAGGCGTTTTCTCGGCACTATTGAAGTTCTATCGGTCACACTGCATTCAAAACATGTCAAGCTGCTTGTCTGCAAATTTTGAGCTGAAACAAACAACTGTCTATTTTTAGCAAGTTCAGCTTCCGGAGCAGATTTTAGGGTTTATATGCAGAGTTCTTCAATGCATGTCTGGAGATTCTTTCTGGGTTTTCTAAAACCTTTGCGATGATATAACATGCAAAATGAGGCGGTGATTTTCAGAATTCAGCCTTCCGAGGCTATTTTTAGGGTTTGCATGTCAAAGTTTTCAGTGCATGTCAAGTGATTCTTTGAGGTTTTTTCAAGAGCTTCGCGGTGGTGTGACATGCAAAGCGAGATGATCTATTTTCGAGGACTTTCTATTTTTAGCAGGTCCACTCCGGCAGCCGCCCAGTGCATCAGAATTACAAACAGGGCGAAGTGCAACAGAAACGGAGTTGAACGGAGCTCATTTGAGGCACATGCAAGATGAATTAGGGTTTCCAGCTTCGGGACCCAAAAAGAGGGGTAAAAAGTCAGAATTTCCAAAAACTGAAGTATCCCATCATGATCAGCATCTTCCAAGGAGTCCGCTGGTAAAATTTGAAGGCAAATGGAGCACTTACAATTTATAGTAAGGTATTCCGGAAACTAGCTAAAAATAGTAAACCAATGCCAGGCGCCAGTGTGAACGGGCAGGTCATTTGATGAGGAGCACGTCATTCGAATTTCAAGTCAAACGGAATTGTGGAGGTCTTCGAAAAGAGCAGTTACTATAAATAGTAAACCACCTCCAGAAACATGCCAAAGATAGCAGGTCAGCGTGAGGCGTCAGCATGAACAGGCCAAGCAGGTGATGAGGACCCCATGGCGTGAATTTCAAGTCAAACGGAGTTACAGAAGATGGAAAATCAAGCACTTACTATTTTTAGCAGGCTGGTGCAGAGGAATTAGGGTTTCCTAAATTCAAGGGAAAAACACGACAATCATGCAAAGGCAGCATCTAGCCACGACCACCACACTTCAGGCATTCAGCACGCGAAATTTGAAGACATTCTGAGCAATTGCTATTTTTAGTAAGTTGCTAAAAATAGCAGGTTCAAAGCAGATATCAGGCACCGGCAGTTCAATCACATCCCGAGGTTCAAAACAAAGCAAACTCAAGCCTTCTGGAACTAAAAATCAGCTTAAAATGCAAAATTTGAAGAACTTTCTAAAAATTGCAAATTAGGGTAAGCTAAGGGCATCATGAACAATTCGCCTTGAGTCAGACAAAAAGTTGAAAATTCACCAAGGTCTGAGAAATTTGAAGCTCAGCATGTCAAATGTGCCCTTGAAGCTGAAGGTTGATGAAAATTCTCTAAGTACTTCAAATTTGAAGCTTAATACTCCAAATGCGCCTTAAGAGGAAGATTGAAGCCTTGAAATTTTCTAAGGCAATGAAATTTGAAGCTACCCATGTGAAATGCACCTATCCTTGCATGGATGCTTGGAAATTTTTCTAAGTGTCATAAATTTGAAGCTCAAGGTCTAAAAATGCGCCCAGGGTCAAAGAGAGAGTTTGGAAATTGACTAAGGCATTTAAACTTGAAGCTCCCTACCTTGAATGCGCCCTTGCAAGAAGATGGAGTTTGAAATTTCTTCTAAGTATGGTAAACTCAAAGCTCTTACCCTCATTTGTGCCCTGAGAAGAAGAGAAGACTTGAAAATACTCTAAGTTTTGTAAATTGAAAGCCTAACCCTCTATCTGCGCCCAAGGAGAGAGGGTGATTGAAAATTTTCTTTGGCATTTAAGCTTGAAGTTGGACACCCCAAATGCGCCCAAACAAGGAATGAAGGCAAGAAAAGATTCTAAGGCGTCAAACTCAAAGCACAAGGTGGTAAATGCGCCCTTGACAAAATGAATGCTTAAAAATTCTACTAAGTCCTCAAAACTTGGAGCTCACCCATGAATATGCGCCTGGACTTGTGGAGAGTGATGGAAAAGTTTCTAAGTGTTTTAAATTTGAAGTGCACCCTCTAAAATGCGCCCAACAAAGGAGGGAAGGCCTTGAAATTTTCTAAGTTATGAAAACTAGAAGCTTGCCTAGCCATATGCGCCCTCAAGGTATTAGAAGTCAAGAAAATTCTAAGGCATAAAGTCCATCCTCCTCAAGGTGTAAAATGCGCTCAAGCTAACAAGGAAGTCAAAGAGGTCAAAGATGTTGAGAGTGTTTATCCTCCAGCACATGTGAAATGTGCCCTCACTTCAGCAAGAAAAAGACAAATTTTTATCCTTCACTACATCCAAAATGCGCCCAAGCTTAGAGGAGTCAAAAGGAGTCAAAGGCATGGAGTCAAACTTCCTTCTCCACCCTTTGAATGCGCCCATAAAGTTATATGCTCCTCCCTCTATGAAATGCGCCCAAATGAGGGTGGGGACAAGTGAAAAATCCAAGGCATGTGCATGCAAAGTAAGAGAGTCAAAGGCGTTGTGCATGCAAAAGAGAATATTCCCAGAGTCAAACTTTCTCCTTCCCCCTTTGAACGCACCTAGTCCAAGATGAAAGCAAGATGAAAGTAAGGTTGATGAAAATAAATCTAAGGCGTCCAACATGACATATGAAATGCGCCCTTGCAAGCTTGAGGGAGGTTGAAAATTTCTCTAAGTATGTGAAAATGAAAGCACACCCTCTAAAGTGCGCCTAAACTTAGAGGAGTTAGAAATTTCTCTAAGGCATCAACACTGAAAGTTCACTATCTTATATGCGCCCAAGCTAGTAGGTGGGGTGAAGATTTAGCTAAGTGTTTGAAACTTTGAAGCTGGACACTCCATATGCGCCCAAGAAGTTGAGAAGGAAAGAAAATTTTCTAAGGCATATGAAATTGGAAGCAAACCACCTCAAAAGTGCCCAAGGTAAAGGAGAGCTGATAAAAAGTTTCTAAGTATTGAAAGCTGGAGGTAGGCCTTGTCAAATGCGCCTTAACTTGAAGGAGAAGTTAGAAAAATGTCTAAGTGTCACAAATTGAAAGTTCAATGTGCTAAATGCGCCCACCAAGTTGAAGAAGATAAGTTAAAAGTTTCTAAGTGTTGGCAACTAGAAGTACAAACCCTCAAATGCGCCCTAGTAGAGGAGGTTGAGTTGAAGATTTTTCTAAGTAAGGAGAAATGGAAGCTGAGGAGATAAAATGCGCCCAGGGAAGAAATGAACTTAGAAAAGGTTTCTAAGTATGAAAACTTCCTGCTAGACCCTTTGAATGCGCCCAACTTGCATGATGGCACCAAAAATTTTCTAAGGCATGGAAATTGGAAACCCATGGATTCGACACTTTCTAAAGGGAATTTTCTTCTGGGTATTGGACGTCTGCGATGAGGAATGGATTTTAAGGTTTTCCACAGCTCGCCAAGGCTTTCGAGATGGAAATTTTGATCGGCACTTGGATTGATGAATTTCCTAAGGAAAATTTGAAAAAATTTCTAAGGCAAGGAATAAATGATGTTTTGAAGATAAAATGCCTTAAGTGATGAATTTGAAATTGAATGACTAGATGATTTTTTATCAGGTTCCTGATGAAAGCAATTTTTCTCGAGCCAGAGTTGGATGAAATGTCAGAGTGAACGCCTCAGCTAGTGAAATGAAAACGGAAGCTCAAGTCTCCAAATGCACCCTAAGGGGGATGAGTGATAATATGGAAATATTCTAAGGCATGAGAAATTTAAAAGAAATTGTTGTGCTAGAGAAAAACGATGAACCCTTGGAAATCAAAACATGGATATCAGGTGAGTAAAGTGGATTTATATTATTAAGTGTTTTGATGCTCTTCTTTTATCTGTTTTGCAGGGTGATCGTCAAGGCCAGAGCATGATGACTTGAAGTGGTGAAGCACGATGATATTACAACCTTCGAAGGGAGATAAAGTTATGAGTTTCAAGCTCTTCCACGAGATCTCGGTTGCACCCAAAACATGAAGGAAGAAAAGTTGCAAAAAATGGCTAAGTGTTGGAGTTTCTCCTCAAAGACCCAATGTGCACCCAACGCAGTCAGGCGGGTGGCGAGGAAGAAATGATCAAGTCCAAGATAGGAAAAGATGAAGGCCCAAGGGTTAGGAATGATCCTCAAGAACTTCAAAGTCGAAGAACAACATCAAGGAGGAAAATCGTCGTCAAGCACGAGGAAGGGGTTGCAGTCTTGGAATTTCAAAATAAGAACGTGCCTGCCATGCCAGAAGTTGAAGTTGTTTGATCAGGTCTGCAGTCAAGAACAAGAACAGTGTGAACACGTTTCAAAACAGGAATCTTCTAGAAGATGGTGGCCATTAATTGCTCATTTATTGCCCCACTCCTCTTTGTGGAGGTTTTTAGGGTGGATATTGTTTAGGGCTGAGGTGGCACAATCTTGGCCATCCAGCCGATTGTAATCTGAGTCGTCCGTTGGACTTGGCCAGCTATATAAAGGGGCATCCCCCCCTCATTTGTAATGAATCAGAATAGACATTTAGTTAGAAAGTAGAAATTAGAATAGAGAGACAACTAGGTGATAGCTTAGAGGTAGCTTAGTCTAGATTGATAGGGTAGTTTGAAGAAGAGGGAAAGTTTTCCCTTTGAAAACTTTGTAAGAAACTATTGTGAACACTCTCTCAATAAAAGAGTTTTCATTGATGGTGAATTTTGTCTTTTATTGTGAGTAGCTAGCAAGGTTTCTTAGTCCTTCTGATTCGAGTAGGATCTTAAAGTAGAATAAATTTCATTTCATGCAAGTAGTTAGTGATTGTGGAATGTGGTCTTCAATTTGAGCAAACTTCGTCTATCCATACCACTAGTGTGTTCGCTGATGGTGAATGCACCTTGTGTGGTCAACTGGAATATCGTGTACTTAACTTCGATCATGATTTGTATGTTTATATGCATCATTGTGATGGTATTTTCATGCTAAGTTGTGATCTGAACACCTTGAGCTACTCCTCTGAAGATTGCACCAGTTCTATGGAAGCTGTCCGAAGTGAGGCAAAGCAGAGCCTAGTTGAAGCTTGTGAGAATTGATCGCCATGTCCCACGCCTTAGAGTAGATTAGAGCCTTCTTAACCTTGCACCATTTCAATTCAGTACTTTTTGGTTAGAATAGGAAACCCGTGCTTCACAGACAAATCTTTCGAGCATTTGAATTCCTTTCTCCGTTGTTGAACAATTTCATAAGTCCCCTTGAAACACCAGCAAATCACATCGAGCCAACTAAGACTATTCGCATTGAAGGAACCTAGAGTTGAACACATGAACTCTCTCACAATCTTAGCGTGCTGGATACTTTGATCAAGAGAGAATAGGGTAGCCATTGGCGACTTTATTCTGCATTGGTGTGGTCACGAAAAACACATCAACACTACCACTCAGTGTTACAATGTTAGCTCAATTGAAAAAACTCTAAATTCAAGATATGCATCTACTATTACAAGTATAGTCATGAAAGAAATTGATAGAACATTCCCGCATGTACCAAAACATCAAAGAACTAACCACCCATCATGGAATTAACAAACATACCTCAAAGATTGGCAAATAGATGGCTGGTGCAGGTTTGAAAGAGGTATGAAACCCTCCTATTACAGTTTGGATAGTGAGATATAAACTCAGAAAACTTCACTTAATCACTCCCATACGCACCCAAAATGAATGCAAGCTATTACCATGTTTCCAAACAGCTCAAAATGACTTATCACATCATCAAAATATTCATATTGAAAAACCAAAACTGAAACTTCAAAGCAACTCCAATGGTGACTCCTAGCTGGAATCACACCATAGTCTAGCTAGGGAATATATTGCAATTTCGACACTAGAAATCTCTGAAGGATTTCACCCTCAAAGATTGAAGAGAACCAAAGCCATTTTGGTAACATAACATTATCATTCTTCAGCATATCCAAATGAGCCCCCAACACCTCTTTTTTGGCTTTTTTTGTTGTTTTTTTCCAAAACGTGTTTTGTTTTCTCACTATTTTTTTGAAAAAACACTTTTTGTTTTTTCCCTATTTTTCCAAAAAAAACACTTTTGTTTTAAATTAAATAATTCATTATGTGCAAACATTTAATCACCTTTTCCATCAAATTCCCTTTTAAAATAAAATAGAACCTTTTTCATGTGCAAGAACCCCTTATTTCTCTTAGATGTCTAAAAAGGGAATCAAAATACCTTTTCGAAAAGATATTACACTTAAATTATCAAAATATAATGATAAAACATTATAACTTCAATGAATAATTTAATTATTTCACCCCAAGTTGCGGAAAATCCCAAAACACATTGGAATCCAAATTTGACCATGCCAATGTGATACTGACGCAATAGATGACTACTAGAAGCCAATTTGGTGACTTACTATAAATAGATGTGCTCTCCAAGAAGTTTGGAGAACACCCCAAAAGTCAAACACTTCAAAGAGTGTCATTCAAATCAATATTGCCCACAAAGCTCATTGCCAATAATAGAAACCTTGTAACACTAAAACTACGTCCTCCAAGAACTCTAGAGTTATCCCAACTCATCTGATCCTACAAAAAAACCCAGGAAACTGGCCAACACTCATGGAAAAACATGGCATAAAAATGGGAACATTACAGAAGTAGAGATAAGAGTTCCAATTATTGGTCTCTCATTTACCAATTTATAACATCCCTTGAAAAAATTTCCTTCATAATGAGCTCTATAAAACTTCTAAATAGAAAAGTTCATCATTTAGGGAACTATAACACCACAAAACATAAATGTTTTCAAAAAAATTAAGAGCATCTAGAAACTTTTAAAACTAGCTTCCATATAGCAACGTTCACAACATAATGAGAACATATCACATAAAAATTTGAAGTAGCTTAGGCGCATAACATTGATTTATATTATAATGCGTTTAACATGTAGAAATAACACTATCCAAATATAGACTCAAAAATGTGTCAAAATTTCTTAATAAATACGATTTGACAAATACAAAAATTGAATCTAGCTCTACAAATTTCTCAATAAACTTTTTAACCAACATTTGCAACAGATTTGGCAAATATAGAACTTGAGTCTAGTATGATATAATTGAAATGTCGAGAAACAATGGTCACAATATAAGGTGCAGAGAAATGAACAATTACTTTGTCAACACCAATATCAGCCCTAACCAACATTGTGACACCAAAAACGCCTTCCAAACGCAAAAATAATAATTCCAAATTCATCTTGTCGAATAACAATACATATTACAAACCCTAATCTCAAAAAAATGTGTAACAACGCTCGTTAAGGGGCTTGGTTGCTGTCATGTCCCCTTCTCAGTGACATCTCTCAGAGGACAGGATTGGCCTATCACACGACCCTCATAGGCTGATTGATTGGATAGAGGGTCACTTCGGAGCTTGGCTCAGCTTCAGTTTGCAGAGATTGATTAGTGGTCTTTCGTTCTGGCTCATTCGGAGGCTTTTTGCAGAATTGCTATTTTTAGCAGTTCCTGGCAGGCAGTGTGGGACCCCTGCTATTTTTAGCAGTAGGGCTTTGGCGGCATCCGGAATCACTTTAGAGTTCGTCAGCATCAGACGGATCAGGAATCAGATGAGTAATGAGGAAAATATTAATATTTAATTATATTGATTAAATATTAATTATTTAATGTTTATAATATAAAGTTATAATTTAAAATTATAACTTAAGTGATTGCCTTGAGGGGTGCGCCCATCATCAGAAGGGGCCAAAAGTGACTATTAAAATATTATAAAATATTTAACGGAGACTATGGAGTAACTGAAAGATTAAAAGTTAAATATTTTATTAAAAACCCTATTCTTGAGGAAATCGCACTTTTCAGCTTATTAGTGGATTTGCCTTGGTTTTTGAGCCATTATGAGATTATTGGATTTGGAGAACTGATCAAATTGATCTGAGCACAGACTTTAGGGTTTGAACTCGACTTCCTTGGGGAATGAGCCATCTCCAGCGGAAAGCAATTCAGAGAGTGTGAAATATCACTTGATCTATTGCCAGCAGAGGTTTTCTCATTCAGAGTAAACTACAGAGCTTTCAGAGATTGTCTTTTATCTGAGATTCTTCAGTGTTTTGCATCCAGACAGTAGTTGTTCATCTTGGCCCATCATTACAGAGGATTAGACATTGATTTTGGTGAAGGCCGTACAATATTTATTGCTGTTCTGTCAGGCCGTACCTTGCTGCAGGGCCGTACAATCTGTCCTTTGGCCGTACTCATCAGATTAAAGGAAACGCCTTTGTTAGAGGGTTCCAGTTTGCATCAAAGGAGGCGCCAACTATCTGGGAGTCACCAGAGATCATCAGTCGGAGGGAGAAGATCATTGTTTGACTCAGCCGTACATTTCTGTACTTCTGTAGCAGCAAATACCAGGTTCCAAAAATATTGAAAATTCTTTATTTTATTCATTGCATGTATCTGGGTATTTCTGTAATCAGTAGAGAAGAACAAATAAAGATACTGGAGTCCATTTTCAATCCATTTCAGAGTTATTTAATTTTTATTGAATTTATTTCAATTTATTGCCAAAATCGTACCCTTTCATTTATTGCATCAAAACACAAAATTTGCAAAAAAACCAAAAACCTTCAGAAAAACCTAAAAATCAGTCAGGAGCAGTGTCAGGGGGAAACTAGGGTTTCTACAGTTGCGTTGATTCAACACGGTCTGTGGATGAAGTTGTAAAATGGGAGAAACCAGAATTAGGGTGGTGGAAGGTGAATTTCGATGGAGCAGCAAAAGGAAATTCGGGCCCATCGGGGGCTAGATGTATAGTCAGGGACTGGAACGGTAACGTCATAGCCTTTGGTGCAATGAGACTGAGAGATGGAACGAATAATGTGGCGGAAGCATCAGTGGCCTTAATGGCAATCAAATTAGCAAGGTTGGTAGGAGTTTCAAAGGTTCATTTAGAAGGCAATTCGCTCCTAACAACTCAAGCAATAATTAAAGGTAATGCCAATGCATGGCATTTGCAAGGGGTGGTAAGAAGGATAGTAGAGGAATTAGCACGTTTTGA
This sequence comes from Sequoia sempervirens, assembly GCA_007258455.2. NCBI lineage: Eukaryota > Viridiplantae > Streptophyta > Pinopsida > Cupressales > Cupressaceae > Sequoia > Sequoia sempervirens. The sequence goes on from VDFB02108969.1 coordinate 122,719, forward strand.
AGCATTTAAGGTGAGCCATGTAAGGTGGATGGGAAATATGGAGGCTGACAATCTTTCGAAATGGGCGCTCTCTTTGACGGAAATAGACGTTGCACGATTTGAAGATTTAAGAGCAATGAATGTGGAGGATTTGGCGGAGGGTTTTCAAGAGTACGAAGGCAAGTTTCCATAAGGCACAAGGTGCGGAGGAAAATCAAGACAGTGGAGTTGCAGAGAAATGGATGGGGTGGCGGTGCCGAAAGTACAATCGTAATTAATGATTCAGGCTGGCAAGGTGGGGTGAGCTATCACCTCACCATCTACGAAGTTTTTTAGGGTGGTGGTTGCCTTTTTTTGTGGTCAGTTTAAGCAGCGATGTGAAGAGGAGCCGTTGGAGAGGTGATACGGCGATGGAGACGAGTTTCTTGCTATCGTCGCATAAGAAACTGGACCCTTTCGTAGGGAAAGCCTCCATGAAGAGACTGTGCGGGCTCTTCAAGTTTAAGGATAAAGAAGCGGCGCAAGCAGTAAAGATTATTCTCAGTGATGGTTTTGAGAAGCTGACGCACCGGTATCAAACGAACTCGGATATATATTCACTAGTAATGGTGTGGGGGTTGGATGTTGGGGAGCTAGTAAATAAAGTAAGGCAGGTAATGAAAGCTCTAGTGCCAAGGGATTTCTTGGGGGACATGGAAGAAATTCTGCAACGAGCAATCCAAGGTGTTGGGTTGATCAAGGAGGAGGGTCGGGATGGTGGTGGCCCGAAAATGATGGATATAAATCATCTATTTATAAGATGGCCAGAGGGTCGTACAAAGGATCGTTGGCGGGAGGAAGCAAAGCAAGGATGGAAGGCGTTAAAAATTTGTGCAGAGTTAGCAGAGCTGGAGATAACAATGGCGAACCTTATGGAGATTGCGAGAGAGGAACTTCGTGAAAGGAGAGTCTTATGTTCGCGGAAGAAAGCCAAGCCACTGACTGAAATTGTGTCGCTGGAGTCGGGAGAAAACTCAGAAAAAACTGTGTAATTTGTTTTACAAATATTTGGTCTTTTGTCTTCACTGGGTGGATGGGTTAGGATGTATTTGTTGGGTGAATTTTTGTATAGAATATGTTGATAGTTATTATGGGGTGTTGGTATAGCTGTAAGGGTTGTAGGTAATCGTAGCTTTTTGGCAGTAGGGGGCTAAATTTAGTTATGAGTTGGTTAATCAGTTTCTTGGTGCATGGGTCTATTGATTTACTATTACTAGTGTAAACTCTGCTTTTTACAATTCTATAAAATAAAAACTTATTACCGACCCAAAAAAAAAATGTGTAACAACATTGAAAACCGTAGATAAATGTCAAGCGCAATTTTAGTGCAATCTGGAAGTGATTTAAATGTGTTTAGTCAAGAAAAAATCACTTAGCAACTATTGACCCCAATTTTATTGAAAAGATTTGATTTCATAGGTCAAAAAAATCGACAACAATGCCAATTTGTGGTTTTCCCTATTAATCAAGTGTTCTGGAAATTTATGTTTCTATGCACTTTGCTATGCTAATTATGAGGAAGGCAGACAATCAATAGAGGCTATTTGCAAAAGACTTATGCAATAGTTCTATTTGATGGATTGGGAAAGCACAATTAGATATTTTTCAACATTTTCCTTCAAATTCTAGATGATGGAAAGGGTCACTCACACTCAAGGTCTACCTATAAGCTTCACCAACACTATCATTATTATGATCTTTGTTACCAATTTGGGCCCTAGAACCTATCGATTTGGTTCCATTCCAATCCAAACCTAGGGGCCATCCAAGGTTCCTTAGGCATGTGGGTCCAGGCGGGACTAACCTGAGCAAACCCGCAATGTCAAAATGTAGTTGTATAGGTGCACTTGGCCATGGCTTGTGGAATGCACAAGGAAATAATGCAATGGGAATAACCTCAAGGTAAAGGCTGATTTTTGTGTTTATGAAGAAATAAACTTTCTTTTTAGAAGTGTCTTCATATGAAGTCCATCTTATCAGCTTTGAAAATAGGGGTTGTACAAAAACTTTGTTATCATACGACTACATTTCCCAATGAAAAAACAGCTGCTCCTTAGCTTGGGTTCCTCAAGGGATACTCCTATTTTATGCATGAGTGTCCCATGACCCTTTCTAGTTTCCCCATAAACCTTAAAATACTTACCACATCTTCTAGCTTGTAAAATCTCTTCATACCAAGAGGTGTTGCATCATCATGTGCCATACCTCTCCCTCTCCTTATCCAATCTCTGGAATATATATCTTGTTGCAAAGGAAATAAATTTAAGTTCCCGGTTGAACTAGATGCTCTATAATGGGCATAATCCTACATATGATCACACAAACAAACTACAAAATCCAAGAAATCATGCTTTATACCAATCTGACCCATAAACTACTGTAGATATTCCACTCCATAATTCCTCAAAACATATCCTATACTTCCCTAATGTAGCTTGATCGCATAAATTGTTTGTCCTAATGCAGAAATGAGGAAAAACAATCCCTACAATTGCATCTTAGAGCATAGAACAAAGGTATCAAAGCATGTAACTACAAGCAAAAAGCATGGACCAGCACTAAGAAAGGGAAATACCAGCAATATGACCAAGACAAAACCAAATGAGCGAAAAACTTCAGAAGAATGAGGTGTTTCCTCATGCCATTATCTCATGAGATGTAACAATAGTTTCTTGCCCAAAACAAGATTTGCATGTACTTCCTCATCCCTACAACAGCAATGTCCTATCCCATGCTACTTCTCCAAAGCTCTAACACTACCTAAACCTCTCTATACTCTCAAAGGTTTATAGGTTTCCGATGATGAGAGTTTACTACCAAGTTTCATAAAATCATTGAAGAGAACTTCCCAAGCAATGACCCTTCTTGGAGGCTTTATAACAAGAACAGTTCCAAATGAGCCAAAGAAGGAAGCTCAAGCATCATTGAAGCCAAGAGGAATCCAACACATTTTGGAGCTCTTGGATCCTGAATACCCTATCTGGTGATTCTACATGTTCAACTACAATCTAACCTACTCTACACATCCAATTTTGATAGGGACAGTTTTGAATGTTGTTGAACTGGTGAGATGTGTTCAACAGTGATCCAATCCATCATCTTTTCCTTTTCCTCTGTCATGTTCAGTTCCCCTATGCAATCAGTTACTTCTTCCTTTTGTATTTTTCAACAAACAACTTCTACAACTCAATGTATATGTCATATTTCAAGAACGAGTCTTAAATCTCTATTAACCATAAGGGGTTAGCTTCAATGAAAACATTAAGTGACTAAGTTACCACACTTGACTAACTTTTGTGATCCAATTTCAGATCAAACGTGCTCAATCACACTTTCCTAACTACACTCAAGGACCTAAGTACCAGTTTAATAAAAACAATGCAACTTACATAAGTTCATCAATCCATAATAATTCCATTCATTGGTCTTACAATCCTTCATCAGGTCTACTTATACGACAAGGGTATAATAATGCTTCAAAGATAAGCCAATAGTCTTCGAAATCCAATATGCCTGAATTCCAAATGCTTTGGCTCCTCCTGATAACAAGGATCATGGTTTTGCCTTATACAGCACAGTTTTGGCTGCAAAAGAAACTATCCTAGGAAACCCCAAACACACTGACTATTTCAGCACAGCCAAACTGGCATAGCTATTTTGGTCGGGTATGAAATTGTCACAGATGTCTATTTTCTATGCTGACATCAGCCTTAAGAGTTCCAGGACTTTGGATCACTCAAAACTTAAAAGGACTTGTGTTTCCATATTGTTCTATCAATTTGTCTTGCAATCATATTTCAGATGTTTTATTGTGAAACTGAGTCGACAAGTACCTTTGAGCTGGTGAGTCTCCAAGAGAACTGTTTAGTGACTCTGTTAGCTAGTTCAGCTACCTTAAACTAATATATTTCAGATCATAGCTCCCCAATTGAAAGGCTCTTAGTCCCTAATAATCCAACATACAATGCTTCTTACTTTTCTTTTCCAACCTGTAGATTCAGTCTCTTACTGCATGGGTATCAACTTCATTTTCCCACTTCTACTAACAGATCTAGCAATGGACATCAATCTACAAAACTGATCATACAAACAAACCACCAACAAAATATAAAAACTAATACCAATCTGATCCATAATTGTATGGGAAATCCATTACTTTATTCACCAACGCCAATTTGAGAACCTGCTACTATAAAGTCTCTTGTTGTTTTGTGCAAATTAGTATTACATAAGGAAAACAACCTTTCTGTCTCTCAAATTACGTTGATTTATGTGCTGAAATATAATAGTAATTTCCAAGCATGAATAAGAATAATACTGAACATATTAGAACAAGACAAACAAAGAGAATTTAGTTTGGTGAAAACTCAAGGTGGGTGTAAAACTCCAGGAAGAGTGAAGTATCAGTCTCCTCAAGCAACTACCTTCTCCAAATGCTCACAAGAAACTTGCCCCAGGGGCTCTAGGAACATTTTGCAAAACAACAATATCACATTTGAAGGCCAGTTCTGTAACTTCTTCAATCACCCAGTCCTACCAACACTCAACTTACTAAGCACTATCTTATCAAGAAAACAATGCAACTCACACAGGTTCATTCATTTGTCGTTCTTACATGCCCTCAAGGGGTTTGACATGCTTGCACTGCAGGGAAGTTATGGAACTCATATTGTCCTAACAAGTAACAACCATGGGAAATTTGGGATACAATCACAGGAGTTCGGTCCTCAACAATCCTGCCAAGCCATTGAAAACTGGTAGCGATTCTCCATAATTGTTAAAACTTTCAAGAACATAATAGTGAAGCCCATGGTTTTAGGAAACATTCCCTTAATCCTTATTATAGTAGAAGACTCCAACAGGAACCACTTCCCAATCTTTTTGATGTCATCCTTTGGAGATTCAAGAATTTTGGGCATCTTTGTAGTTTGAATGGCCCTAAATACAACAGGAACGAAGTGATTACAAATCAGGGAATAATGTTCTTAATACTGAATGGCCAAACAGCACATCTACAGCATCTATTTTAGGATTCTATGTAGGAAAAAACCTTCAGTCAAAGGTAAAGCACCGCATAACACATCAATCAGGTAGGAGCACATGTAAAAAACACAACGCTCAAGCTATATTCACATGCTCCATGTTTGGAAATTCATACAAGATTCTACTCAATAACATTATAGCATCCCTACTAGTAGGATACATGAAGTCACTTCTTTTCTTAAAACTCTTAAGGACTTCAGACTGATTTTAAGGACCTCAGAATTGTCTCTTCTCCAATTGCAACTCAATGGTCCATTTGTCTATCTTTTTCTGCTCATGCTCAAAATTTGGATCTGGAAGTTAAAGCATCCTCCTAAATGCCAGGCCTGATAGTTCAACTATCTCATCCCCAATAGCAGAATATAAAATCCCTTGCGTCATTGATGCAATTTTACATACATCTCTAATGGTATTAGGGCAAGAAAATACCTCCAGCTTAACTGTCACCACATGTAGATAGGAAGATTGAATATTGAAACATGCTGCATCCAAAAAAGGTTGTGAAGCATCTAGTGACACTAGAACTACATTCTTGAATTGGTCAAACAACTCAATGTAGGTTCTGGCTGATGACAACTATGGAGAAAAGGTGGTATCTCTAAACTCTTGTGATCTTGTATACATAAGTTGAGCAACTTGCTTCCCCTATGATGTCATTCTGAATCTCAATTTGTATTATCCTTCACCCAATTCTCTACGAGCTCCATTAGCTTGTGAAAAGTGAATTTTTACAAGCATTGAGACCTTCAAACCACAATGATTAGCCTTGTATCACCCAATACATACTCCATAATTTGCAATTCATGTTGTAACTTGATGAAAGGCAGTGTCAATTACCTCACACAGTTAAACCTTCATATCTTCATTACTTCACTTCAAGTTTTCCACAAATATATGTTTGAAATCTCTGCATTTACTTCACCTTTTACCATTCATTCCATTTCATGAGATCACACCACTTAGCACAATCCCGATAAATTGAATCTCAGGAAATCAACTTACTCTTTTGTTAATCTTCACTTTTACGACCCTATATGCCAATACTCTGATATTTTCATGTTCATCAAACTTCGCGCTACTCATTTATAAGAATCCCAATGAATAAGCTTTTTATTTAGCCAACATATACCCCCACAATGCCCAATAACTCAATAGAGCTTGTTACATCCCAAATTGTGACGTTACTATTTACCATTACTAGATAGAGTAAATTTTGGAGGTGAATTAATGATGCTTGTACCTTGTTTTCAATATGAATGTTGTTTCACTTGATGTTATTCTTGGTGAAATACTGCATAAAGGAGAATAAAAAGTTATTGATTTGTGAATAATCTAACTTTTGAAATGTTTCATGTATTCTGCTTTGTTTTGAACATATGACTCCCATTGTCGTGTCATGGTGTGCAGGTAAGAGGACCATTCCTCCAGGCAGAGGAGAGATATCACTCGGGGAGGAACTTAGTCAGGTAAACAGTAACGAGTACCAATTGGGCATACACACACATATTATAGACTGAGTAAGCTAAGTCATTTGTTGAGTTAAGGGTAAGTCATCCATAGGCTTGTTTATTATCATTAGGAGTCGTATCTACTTCTGAATGTGTGAATAAGTGATGTTTGCCAGTATAACCATATGTGGAATAATGTTATAGGTTAGGTGGGGGGCATGTGTATACGTATATATACATATAAATACGGTATGTACAGGTGTCCATAAGTATATTCATGTCAATACAACGTATGAAAGCAGATGGATATGCCATACGTGTGCATCGATATAAATGTATTTATGAATACGTATACATAAAGGAAGTATACAAGTAAATATACATGTATACATAGTCACAACCAACCTGTTATATATATGTGAATATGAATAAATATTATGATGATTTTACCTCGGAATCTACGTATACACATATATATACATATACATGGGTACGTATAATGAAAGTATGCTGACTGGCTCGCAGTATACGTACATTGTAATTTAAAATGTATATGTATATATATGTATATATGTAAAGGTAAATATATTTATATATTTAAAGTTATATCAAGTGTGTATATAATATAGTCTTTACAAAATATATATATGTATACGAGATTATTTAAATTATTAAATTTAAATAATTATACATAAATATATAATGTAAATTAAAACTATATTATATATATATTTTAATATAATAAAATAAATATATAGATATATTTTGTTAAATGGAATTGAAAATCAAATGAAGTTTAAACAAACATTTTTATTTAAATATCATTAAGTGTTGAAGTGAAATCACGAATTTGAAACATGAGACGTTTTTCTCAAAAAATGAATATTTCCTTCAAAAGTCGAACAACTCTTGGAAATCAAATACTATGACCAAAATAAATCAAAATATTATTGGCACAATTCCGCCAAGTTTCAAATATTTCTTTTGAACAATATTGAAACTATGAAGTGGAAAATAAAGAGGAAAATGAAATACGTTTTTATGAGTTCATACCCGTAAAAGTGAAAATGACGTATGAGAATGGAAATGGCGCCTGTAGAATCGTGCGACCATGGCCAAGATAACTAAATGCGGCTGAGATAAATTCGAGTGCAGCCAGAAAAATGGGAAAGGTGGACGCCATTTAAAGAGAGACTTTGTCTCTGCATTAATCTTCATTTATCTTCACCTATTGAATCGCGCCTATACCTGTAGGTGTCGCGATTTTAAGAATTTGTCATGTGCAAAATAAACTTTCTTCATTGCTGTCATCAAATGAAGGTCGAAATCTTCTCTAAAAGGCAACACATTTCTTATTTGAACTATTCCAAACCCTGTTGGCAGCTTGGACGCCTTAGAAAGAGGAATTGGTTAAGATTTGAAACACTATATAAAGCCTGCAATGCTTATTCCTCAACACACGAATTTAGAAGTTTGCAAGTTCAATTCTATTCTCTTCAAGTGAGTTTATTCTGTTGTGAAGTGTACAATATTAGGCTGAGAGTGAGTTTTTCCCTGTTGTGAGAAAATTTTGTTCTGCTGTGAGAATTTTTCATCAATTCTGGAAAACAATATTTACTTGGCAGAGAAGTCATTTCTGTCATTTGTCATCTCTATGAATAGTAAGTTGAGTTTATCTCCAGCTGGGTTAAGTGTCCAATTTCAGAGGTGGTTGGATATCCTTTGACTGGAAGCTGAAGGGTAGCAATTTTCCACTAGAGCAGTACCTGTGGATAGCTATTAATGTTATATCTTTTATGTTTCCATGTTTTGCTGCTTTGATAATCAGAAGAAAGTCTGTTTTATGCCCTCTGTTTGAAAATATGTAGGGAATGAAGATTGTTTTATATGCTTTGTACTATTCGCTTTGCTTTTATTAGTAGACGGATTTACGGATGCATTGAAGATTTAATGGCATTATTTGTATTGACTCCATATAAGGAGTGTATGCTTGTGTAAAGCTATTTAATACTAGGAATGGATTGAGGGCATTTAATAAGCTACAGATCACAACTAGTTATAAGTTAACTTAGTCAAGTTAATGAAGCTCCTAGGATGAGAGTATCCAGTATAAGGGAGATAGTTGTAAGTACTTGTTAAAATGATCTCCATTCTAGTAGTTAGTTGATGTAGGAAGTCTAGGGTACGGACTACCCTGATAGACCAACCTATGCGTAGTGTAAGAAAGCCTTAATGCAAATCGGCCCTAAGTAGTGTATATGACAGATGACCTTCATTCAAAGTACTGAATGATAATACTTTGGCCAAAGTAGTGAAATGTACAACTTCCACTTAGATGTGAAAAAGTTGAGACTACACTGTCAGTTCATTGTGATCCCAAAGTACATATTAGTTCAAGAGATGTCATATGCACAGGACCTAGTTATGTAGGAACACAGCACTATGCTCAGTTGGTAATCGTTAAAGGATACCCTACCAATCTCTTCTTCAAAAGGAGGGCCATCTATCTAATAATAGGTGTGCGGGGGACCGCATTATAAGTCCGTGGTTGGTGGAAAAGGGCCCGAGTGATGTTTCTCCTCCTCAGCAAGCGGCCGATGTACCAAGATTTGAAAGGACGGAATCCTGGACCTTCTTACTACTATTTGTTCTAAAGCTCATTGGAGCTATGTTAGTTAAGGTATGTATTCTTGTTTCATGTACTTGTGAAGTAATTATATTGAGATGGAATCTTTATTGTAGATTGATATAGCAACATGTTCATGTATTATCAATAAAGAAAAGGAAAAATTTTATCGCAATGTCATGATAACACGTTTACATACTTGAAGGATGTAAATTATGAAAATTTTAATTTTACTGAAAGGACAGGTTGTTACAGAGCTGGATACCAAGATTTGTCACTATCTCAAAATCTCAGGATTACAAACAACACTCCTAAAAGCAATAGGATCAACATAACTCGCAGGAAAGAAAAACAAAATTGCAACGGTAAGAAAGGAAGAATTACCATTATAACCTGCCAAAACTTATAAGCCATGAAACTGCACCCATAAAACAAACAACCTAATAGTCCGAGGAAGCAAGATGGCCACCCTTGTCAACATCTTGAAAACTCCGCATATAGGAGTCATAGCTTGCACACCAAATAATCCAAAGGAGAAAGAATAAAATCCCAATAGTCTAAGATAGAAAATGTAAATACTTGTCCTTATCTCATTAACTCAACATATAGAAACTTGAAGGTATTAAGATAAAAGATGTGATTTCACCACCAACACACGCAATACCTTGATAAACATAGATAAAGAAAAAATCAGAACCCCATAGAAGTGCAGGGTTCAAAATCTAAGAACCACAATAACATTCAAGAAAATTTGATAATATATTGTAACACTGTGGTATAGCAAAGAAAATATTATGGAAAAAGCAAAATAGATTTTGAGAATTATTGTGGCCTTTATTTCAAAGAAATTGGGTGTGTCATGGCCACAACAAGAATAAAAATTAGAAAAATATAATGATGATATCAAACTAAAAGATCTCTCTAGGAAAAACACGGAAGCTAATAAAAGATGGATGGAACACAGGAATGAGGATTTGACCAACAAATTCAAGTATTGACCTCAAAAGAATTTCCCAGTACACACAATTAAATACTAAATAGTGTTAAAGGAATGTTGAGTGCTTTTAGAGACAACACCAATACTCTACATCTAAGGACACCATCAATGAAGCATGCAAGGGAGTCTATATAAAAAAAAACAATTATCAATAAGCAAAGCAATTAGAAAGAGAACGTTCCTGCTTGAGTGAACAATTTGACAAACTTGGCAAGCCAAGAAACAAAGAGTGACAACTGGAAAATTGCATGAGACAATTACAAATTGCATGAATTTCTCGTTGCCTTACATTTAACTAAATGGCCAGCTTTCAGCAGATTTTTGTGCGATGACTATGAGGTGATCGCTCTGTATAGTTGTAAAGGCCTAAGTAGAAGGCAAACATGATTGACGCTTAAGTAGGGAGTAGTTGATTTTTGCCTAGAGCTTTTGATGTGGCAAAAGAATTAATAAAGGGGCATTGTTACAATTATGCGTTAGCTTCTCTCCCATAGTGTTTGTACTTAATGCAATTTACCTTAATGTGTTACTGATGGGTAGCTATAATAGTTACTTATTCTAACGTGCATGTTCCCTTTAAGTAGCCAAACTAATACCTGGTTTTGAGTATGAATGTTAGCATGTTTACCGAGATACTATCATTACTTAGCTAGAACACTAATAGTCTAATAATGACCAACATGGAAATTGACCACCTATTTAATATGGTAGAAATTTCTGCTATTGATGAAGATCTGATTTGCATTTCTCTTTATCAACGTAGAGGCCCATTCATTAAAATTAAAACCCTCTTTTATCAAACCAAAAGCAATAAATATATTATAGCAATAATGAAAATTTTAATGTATATTATAAATATTACCTAGACATCTAAAATTAATTCCTTTAATATGCTCTTCAGCGAAGTCGAGAGGAGGCAACCCAGGGGTTCTCGTGTAAAGATAAGATATATACTAATAGAGCAATTCAAGTTCAAATACCAACATTGCAATAAGGAATCCACAAATTAGTGGACATGCGTGTGTGTAACAAATCCATGACTAGATCCTGTTCATCCCTAGAACTGAAAGGCATGAAGGAATAAGATAAGAATAATTGATATTTAACACTAGTACTTGTGCTCTAGATACTTCTGTTAACATCCAATCAATATGATTCAGAAATACCAACTTATAACAGTCCACCTCCTCTTTAATTAATATTTATCTGCCTTTGGATAGTTCCATTAACCATCTGGCACATGGATTTATTTAGTTATGATGAATAACTATATTTCACACACTGATAATAATGGATATTCTCATCACTAATTGTCTTTTTGCATACATAAAGGTTCACAAAGAATTCTCATAGTTTAAATCCTATTTTCCCATAACCCTCCCTCACAGCTAACCCCGTGCCTATGGCTTAGACAGAATCTTTTTACAGCACCACCCATAATCTAATCTGAAACTTTTGTATATGTTTATAAGAAAAAAAGTTATGCACCTTGTGGGTTTGAGTTCCTAGGCTCAATGACTGCAGAACCCTTCCTATCTGCCGCCTTCTTTTGCCGAATTTCTTCCAACTGAGTTACCATGCACACAAGGTTTATGGAGAAAGTTAAGATGCATGTCAAAATCAAAATCACGAGATAGTATGGCATTCAAAGAAATGCAGTAATTATGCCAAAAAGAAGTTACAATACCATATAGATAAACTAAAACACAAAACAGAATCTTATATTAAGAATTAAAGCACAAGACACAAATCTATGATTAGGGGATAATACAATTATATACACTTTAATCATTTATTGCCATGAACAATTCATCTTTGTGAAAATTCTATTGCAGTTACTAATTATTAATCTCCTATCTAATACATAGATTATTTGACTCTGAAAATTAATTCTCAGCAAATATCGAAAAATAACACAACTGCAACTTCACCAATAAAACTCACAGAAATAGAGAAGAAAACATTCACAATAATGAACACAATATTTTTGGACAAATTGTCCGTGGAAAAACCCCAAAGGGAAAACCACTACTACAGATGAGGAATTATATTAAACTTCAGCAAATTAAGGAATACAAAACTGCTTGTCTTCTGGCGAGCTCCCAGGCAATATTCTTCTCCGGAAATTAACCCTCAATTTCTCTGTTGAAATTCCCACATTGCTATCCCCAACGCTATTTCTTTACGCCACTTGCTAACTTGCCAAGACTATTTGCTCTCTGCAAATTTACTTGCTATCTTGCAAATCTTTCTCAACTCTATGCTTGTGTGTTCTCCAAATGCCCATTGATCCCCTTTTATACTTTTCTCATTGGAAACCAATGGCCATGATTTAATCTCAATCAATGGCTAAGATTAAATAGACTCTAACAAACCCTAACTAACTAGATTCTAGAAGTCTCTAGAGGAATCAATTAATTAATTACATAATTATCTGGACAACTCATTGCTGAGTCTCAGAAAATAATTAAATAATTAAATAACACTACTTGGGAATGGAGACACCTGTCCAAGCTACATAAATTAACACTCCCTCTTAGCGAGGAAGGTGTTCTGCATGACACCCAACTTATTCTAAAGAAGATGAATTTCGCCTTCCCCAATGCCTTAGTCAAAATGTCTGCTACCTGCGATCTGTAGGTATATACTGTAGCTGAACAATCCCGCACTGTACACAATCTCTGATGAAATGATATCTGATGTCTATATGCTTAGACCTATCATGAAACACTAGATTCTCAGTCAACTTGATGCAACTCTGATTGTCACAGTGTATCACCGTAGTCTCAACCCTCTGACCAAACAAGGCCACCAGCAACTTCCGAAGCCATATCGCCTCACACGTCGCCATGCTAGCTGCTATGTATTCTGCCTCTGCAAAACTCAAAGCCACAGACTTCTGCTTCCTGCTGTACCAAGAGACAACTCCTGATCCCAAGCTAAAGCAACACCCTGAAGTGCTTTTCCTGTCCGTTGTACTGCCTGCCCAATCTGCGTCAGTATAGCCTATCAACTTGATACCATCACCTCGAGCATATTTGATTCCATACTCGATTGTACCACGCAAATACCACAACACATGCTTTGTTGTCGTCCAATGCACTCTCTTCGGCTCCACCACCATGGGCCCGGCTAAGAGTTCTTGCAAAGAGGATATATACGGCACAGTGTTGACCAAATACGCAGAGACCCGATCAATTTTTGTATAAGGTGGGGTCTACATCCTCCTCTCTGGATGTCTCTACCTTCTTCCAATTCGTGATCATAGGAGTAGACATGGCTCTGCAATCCTCCATCTCGAACCTCCTCAAGATTTCGATGCAGTATTTCCCTTGTCCAAGGAAAATCTCTCCATCTGTCTGCCATACCTCCATGCCTAGAAAGTAGTGCATAAGCCCCAAATCCTTCATCTCGAACTCTGCTGCGAGGTCCCTCTTGCTTTCCTCTATGAGCCCTAGTGAACCTGTTAAAAACAAGTCATCCACATAAAGAACAAGAATGAGAACCTCACCCCCAACCACCAAGTAGTAGAGGTTAGCATCCGCTTCACTCTTCACGAAGCCCATTCCCTGCAAGTATTTATCAATGCTCATACTGCATACAGGAGCTGCTTGAGTCAGTGCAAAGCTCTCTTCAATGCACACTGCAGTGGGTTGTCTGCGCATGTGCTAAAATCTCACAGTTGTTCTATGTATACCTCCTCTTCCAATTCACCATTAGAAGCAGTCTTGACATCCATCGATGGATACATGTCCATCTGTCTTGTGAGAGATCACGACTCGTATAGAGTATACACATGCTGGAGCAAATGTCTCCTCATGAGTCAATTCCCTCATGCAGAAGGGCCCCTTGGCCACAAACCTTGCCTTGTATTTCGATGCTACCCTTCGCAGTGCTTGATCTCTTATAGATCCGAGCGTGATCAAACCAACACCCTATCATTTGGTCTAGGCACAACCTCCCACACATGCGTTACGCACTGTGAGGTATACTCTCAACCAGCGCATCTTGCCACGCCTTTAACGTAAGCCCCTCTTGACTAGAAGGTTCACTATCTACCAATTGACTAACTAATGCCATATAGTCATCATACCTGGCTGGTTGTCTCCGCTGTCTACTACTCATCCTAGGAGCTCCCACAAACTCCTGAGTATCCCTTTGTGACTGTTGGTTCTTGCTACCAACTGTAAAGGATGAAGTATCAACCTCCATATCACCATGATGCATCTCTTGGATCTACTTTTGCATCTTTGCCATACTCTGTAATTCTGTTTTGAAACATGCCGTATTGCTGATAGCGTACTCAAACCCGGCTATCCCGCCTGCTGGTTTAGGCAGTCCTTGGGGCTTCACTGTTTGCTCACTACGATCATCGCTTTGGCAAATCTGGACCTCTGAACCCTTGTCTCCATAGACTTGACATCCGCCTAACCGTCACTGGTCACGGAATAAATATAAATATGCCTTTGAGGTTTCAGCACTTACAAATTACCCTCTCTCTGCGGGTTTGATCCCAACTTGAGCGTGTCGCCTGAGATGTGACAATATGTAGCTACAAATATCCTGAAGTGGGCGACCTTGGCTGCTTCCACGAGCGCCTCCTCTACAGGTGTCAACACCCCAATGCCTTATGTGGAACCTGTTTGTATGTACAACAACATCTTGCATGCCTCGCCTTACATAGTAGCATTAATATCTGGTCATCTGACATGGCCCTTGCCGCCTCCCGATATAGTGATTCTTCCTCGGCAACCCCGATACATTTGTGGGTTGTGGAGCGAATCACTCTCGCAGTTCCTTCCACAGTAGGAACTCACGGAACTCTTTCCTTTGTACTCGCCTCCATTATACGTAGAAGAACCTTTATCTTCCTCCTGTCGAATTCCACAAGAGCTTTGAACTCTTGGAAGTAGATGAAAACCTCATGTGGTCTTCAAGTATATCGAGGTCTTCTAGAAATCATCAATAAAAGTAACAAAGTACTCATATCCTCGAGACTTAAATAGAAACATTGAATTTATATGTCACAGATACTGCTAGATCAAGAACACCCTTGGATCTAGTGTCACTCCTTGGAAAAGCTGCTTTTGCAAACTTCCCCAACACACATCCCTTACATACATCATCATGCTTTTTGCTCACCTCTGGAACACCTGTCACTGCCTCACGAAGCATTTTAAGTGCTCCATGATGTATATGGCCCATCCTCCTATGTCATAGCTCTCCTTGATCTCTAGAATTATTGCTGCTCATTAGTGCCTTATGAGTATCAAACTGCAACCTGTAAAGCCGGCCGCTCCTAACTCCAATAGCTGTGGGTGATTTCCAATCCTTGTGCTTGATTAACACACTTGCCCCTCTAAAGAGTACATTGTAACCTTTATCTTGAAGGACAGATATGGAAATCAAATTCATACCCAAGCCTGGCACATGCAACACATCATGAATGGGAATCCGCTTACCATTCTCCCTCTGAAATAGAACAGTCCCTTTCCCAACTGGATTGAGCTTGGACATGTTCCCCATAGAAATCTGCATTCTCATGTCCTCCTCCTTATAGCTGGAGAAGTACTCTCTAACTGCATCATATGAAACTGTTTGTCTATGCAAACACCACAGCGGTGAGCTATCATACAAGCTATGAGGAAGCAAACTCATCCTCCATTCTACTAGAGCTCATCTACATACTGAAGGCTGCTTTATCGCTTCTTGCCTTTCTTCCTTTGCGGGAAATCGCTGACATAGTGGCCAAACTCGTGACAGCCATAGCACTTGACTTTAGATAGGTCCTTCTTCTTCTTCTCACCTTGTGGATTTGATCCTTTACTAGACCCCTTCTTTGCTTTCCCTTTTCCTGCAAGGGCAACGTTCTCCTGTTCCGCTTCACTTTTCTGACTCTTGCTGCTGGTGCCAACGACAGACTAAGTCTAGCTCCTCACAGTAAGTCACTCCAAGAAGTCGATCCCAACTCGTGAGTGTCTGAATCCATTAATAATAACCCAGACAAAGACATCCCTTTGCCAGTAAACCCATTTGGGGCTATATAGCACTAAACAAATCATCATCTAGTTTATCTCCAACAGCTACCAACTCATCCTTGACAAGTATGAGTCTGGTGAGGTAACTTGTCACATCTTCTCCCTTGTTCATTCGAGTATTCCTCAAGTTTTCTCTGAGAATCAACTTTAGGTTAGTGGTAGCATTTTGGTACAAATTTAGAATGGCATCCCACATCTTCTTCACTTATCTAACTCTGCAACATGTGGAACAATATGGTCCTTGACACCATCAAGAATCAGCCTCCTCGCCTTGGCATCTTCCTTCTTATATGCTAAGAGCTGTCTTGGATACATGATGCAATTATGCGGTCATATTCATGATCCCATTCTCTTCCGGCCTTAGAAATCGGCTTTCAGGACATAAGGTGGGCTCATCAATGTCACGATCTCTCTTAAACTGAGGCCATCTCAAAAGATAAAAAGAAACAAATAATAATAATAGTCTGGTCTTGGAGATCTTTCTTCACATGTTGAGCCTTATCGCTTGTAGATCAGCTCATTCCTGTGTGAAAATTCTATTGCAGTTACTGATTATTAATCTCCTATCTAATACATAGATTATTTGACTCTGAAAATTAATTCTCAGCAAATATCGAAAAATAACACAACTGCAACTTCACCAATAAAACTCACAGAAATAGAGAAGAAAACATTCACAATAATGAACACAATATTTTGGACAAATTGTTCGTGGAAAAACCCCGAAGGGAAAACCACTACTGCAGATGAGGAATTATATTAAACTTCAACAAATTAAAGATACAAAGCCCTTGCCTCTGTGGCGGAGCTCCGACAATATTCTTCTCACGGAAATTCTTCCCTCAATTTCTCCTGCTGAAATTCCACAGCTGCTATCCCCAACGCTAACACTGCGCCCTTGCTAACACTGCAAGACTATTTGCTCTCACTGCAAATTTACTTGCTATCACTGCAAGTCTTTCTCAACTCTATACTTGTGTGTTCTCCAAATGCCCATTGATCCCCTTTTATACTTTTCTCATTGGAAAACCAATGGCCATGATTTAATCTCAATCAATGGCTAAGATTAAATAGACTCTAACAACCCTAACTAACTGGATTCTAGAAGTCTCTAGGGAAATCAATTTATTTAATTACATAATTATCTAGACAACTTAGCCCTTTCTAGAGGTCTCTAGAAAATAATTAAATAATTAAATAACACTACTTGGGAATGGAGACACCTGTCCAAGCTACATAAATTAACAATCTTTTCAGTAAATAGGCAATGGCATTTCTCCTTGCACTCTAGATTTTAACAAGAACTGATTGAGATGGGGCCAAACTAAAAGTAAAGGAAGAGTTAAAATATGGCAGTTATTTTCGAAATTTGGGAGTATTCTGTGACTAAAATTTATATGCAATCCAGTCAAAACCTCGATAAAAACAGAAAGTGCTCTTGTAAGTGTACTCCTTCCCCCTTTTTTTAAGACTTGCTTATGGAAAATGGTGTGATGATGGCAAAGCAAAATTAAGAAAAAGTAAAGATTAAAAATGGCAAGCAAATTAATAACGGTTATTAGTGTTGTTTTGCAAGAAAAATCATTCAAACCATATAGCTTCCAAAAACTCATATTAGTGTTGTTTTGCAAGAAAAATCATTCAAACCATATAGCTTCCAAAAACTCATTTTTCTCCTCTTGAAGGTAGCCTTGTTCAAGAAAGAAGAAAGCAAACATGGATATTTACAGCAATGATTCGAATGAAATCTTTAAAGAAAAGAAGCAACCAGTATGACTCGAATCAATTCTTTAGAAGAATAGCAGTATATATTAGTCTTATTATAATTATTGCCACTAATCTTATTTGCTCTTTCAATGGTGAAAATAGTAGCAAAACAATTGCATTGCAATGGCAGGGCAGGTGTGTAAGTGTTTTTCCAATTGCCCATTTTAGAACAGGTAAAACACAGAAATATTCACAAATTAAATAAAATGGAGGTAATATTGAAAAATTAGAAAAAAGAATAGATTTTTTTATTTATTTTTTCTTAAAGATTGTAATTTTGAATTTAATTGCATAATAATTTTTAACATCAACCTTTCAGGTTGCACTCTTTGATTTTTCCTTATTTTAATCACTCACATTTTATCAATTACATGGGTTTATTTGACTCGCAAGTAGGATTGATAGCGTATTTCCAGAACAAACAGCATGGCATGAGCCAGTGCAAGGCTAAGCAAGTTTCAAGCAATTGCTAAAGAAACTCTACAACTACTGTGAACTCCAGAATGATGGAACCTTCGTAATGACATAATCAAGGAGTGCCTTTTGGAGACCGATGAATCCCGCATTCAATTATACCAATTGACCGCAGTATTTTACTGAATTTCCACACTTATTTAACACTTGTCATCCCAGATTTCAATCCCAATGCTTTACAACTTGAGGCCATCCCAATCGCCGTCATTGTTAATGTTTTTAAATTCGTCAAAGTTGCGCTTAAGTCTGATTTTGAAATGCAAATTTCAGTAGATCTTTTAACCCTGGATCTGGGTTCCTGATATTTTATTTTCTAACAACACGTGTAAATATAAATATAATTGAGATTTACTATGTTAGAAGTGAGCATTTTAATCTTCAGAAAACCTTAACCCGACCCGAATTTTGCAGCAAACTCTACAAAACACAATGAATTTTTTCCCAACAAAATATTCATATTCTAAGTAGATTTGTTATATGTCCAAAATTCCATACAGGAAGGGGGCAATAAATGAAAATAAAAGAAATAACAGTACCTTTTTTCGGCCGAGCGAAGCGTGATGAGCTTCCATGATCTTAATTGTACAAGAGCTCGCGAACGTGTTATTCGAATATCATCGAGTGCTTAAAAATGAAAAACGTTCTGAATATATTTCCTGGAGGAAGTTTTCCCTTATTAAAAGGGATCTCTCGAACTTAGAGTAGGAAACCGGAATGGTGAAATTATACAAGATATTGTTTTCAAATATGGAGACATCTTCTCAGCTATTTTTCAGCAAAATTTGTTTCAAAGTTGGGAAAATTAGAAAGCTCATCATCATCTTCCTTTTTTAATTCAAAGAGAGAATGTGCTGTCCTATTGGCATTGATTATCTTTGGTCTAGGGGAGAGGATCGAGTAGTTGTCCACCCTAACTTGGCACTTCTCAAAATTTTATTTGAAAATTTCAAATCACTCTTAATTTTTTATAGTATCTTACTTGGCAAGTCTCCTGCTTATAACTTTCATTTTAGGGCCACATCATCAAATATGATGCCACATAGCATGTTTTTTGTCGAGGTGTCTAAAAAGGGCCAAATAAAAAGTGAGACCAATACATGTGCATTCACAGCATGGGTAGTTGAGCGCCGATGTGGCATCACATGATTGGTTGCTTTTTAGATCAAAGGAATACATTTTGTTTAATTATGGGTAGTCAAGTCAAAACTATTGGACATTATATAAACAACTACTATCACAACTATTGGGCAATATATAAACAACTACTATCACAACTATTGAAACATGCTCAACTAGTGGGTCCTCTCTCCTAGTAGATGTTGAAAAAATATATTCTTTTGTTTTATTATTTTCTACATGTTTATTTCTAATATGTTCGGTATAGGAATATAAACTAACATTTGTATTGGAAGCATGCAATGGTTATGGCAATTGTAATATACACATAATGTTATATAAATTTGAAAGTGTCATTGTGGAATAGAGAAATGTAACTTTTTATAAGAGGTCTTAAGTTGAAGTTATAAATAATTCATAAAAATTTGATACAACATCAAAAGCAGAGGAGAGGGGCTCATAATGGAGCAAGGTCTAATAGTGGGGATAGAAGTAGTCCTCAATGGGTCCCATAGTGGAGCACCTTAATATTCAATTGTAAAACACTTTTTATCTATAAAGTATACAAACTGACAAATCATGTGATATCTTGCTAAAAAAAATTGGATTGAAACTGTGTAGATTTTTTAAAATCAACATTCTGGATCAAACTCCATGATCCATCATCAGGATTATTTTCTCTTGTTGCTTGCATAATCCTAATGATGGATCATGGAGTTTGATCTGAAATGTTGATTTTAGCAAGATATTATCATGGACTGTGGAAACTTGATGTTGTTAATTAAATCATGTGATGTCACATCGGCGCACCAATAAAACATGACTTAGTGCACCACTATCAGTCTCACAATTTTTAGGGGCCTTTTTGGATACCTCAACAAAATAATATGTTGACATGGCATCCTATTTGAGGATGTGGCCCTAAAACTTTAGTTAGAAGCAAGTGAGTTAAGTGAGATTGATTTGAAATTTTCACATAAGATTTTGAGAAATACGAAGTTAAGGTGCTCCACTATGGGTCCATCTCCCTTAGTTGTTAATCAATCTTTAAAAAAAAGTTTATTGACTTTCTAATCTAAGATAAAGTTTCAAAATTAAATAAATATATTTGAAAATCTATTGAACATGGATGGTACTTGGATCATTTATAGTTCTTGATATAACATTAGCTAGTGAGTCTTGACATGAGACATCATAGCAATCATGGATGTCATGTCATTAACATTTTGATCATTGTTCTTTGTTGATTATACATCTTGATCCCTTACATTGTAATGATCTTTATATTTAGACCTAGGATAGTGAACGATCAAGATGATTCTACATGAACAAGTAATATGGAATTAGAGCAGAGAAGGAAGTGGAAGGCACATATTTGTGTGTTATGAATTCATATGATTTACAATTATTTTGATACATGTTATGAATAAATATTTTTGTTATGTATAAAACGAAATATAAAATTATTAGCATTAGAACTACCATATTTTGTTGTTGATCACAAACATAATTAGAAATTTATTATTTAATTTATAATTTATATATGTAAAGAATATAGTCTTGAAATAAATGACTAAAATTTATAAAATGTTTGTATTGTATATCTATTTAATGTTTGGAAGCAATGTTTTGTAATACTTGCACTTTTTTTAATTTGACCACCATAAACATTTATTACTTATAGTTGATATTGACCTTTGGTAGACAAGTTTGACATGTATTGCGTCTTTATAAAAAAAAAAATCCTATGTATGTAGAGCAAGATGTTATTTGGAAGAATTAAAAAAATTGTAGCTTATTTCAATACAAAGTCATACAATGTGAACAATGAGAATTTATTTTATTCTAAGTAATATAAATCAACTAAATAAAATATAGTTTGGATGAGGAGGACAAACCTCTTTTTGTATTGGATTGTGATTGGAAAGTATCCACCTGTATGCCAAAAAGTTTTTAATGAGTTAATTGAGAATGAATGTTTCATAAACGTATACATGAAAAGGGAGATGAGAAATTAAAGTGAAAGGTTGTTTGGAAGAGATTGGATTGACATTTGCATACCTCATTTTTTATATTGAGATTAACTGTAGTCGAGCCTCCTCTTTTTTCTAATAATTATTTATAAATTATTTTGCATTCTAGAGTAGGAGAATGTTGGCGAATACAAAGGCCATTTATTGATTTTACTCTTGATATAGTTATAAATATTAGTCCTTGTCTTTCTATTTTACCAATATCAATTGCCATCTTTTGTAGCATTGGGCCTTGGGATTTATGTATAGTAATTGCACATGCCATGAATAGTGGTATCTACCAAAAATTTCTTAGTGTTATAGATAATATAGGTTTAGTTTTTGGGTAATTTTAGTTCTATGGTGGCCCATTATAGTTATCAATCCTTCCTACAACATACAATTATACATTTGGTGGTTTAGAGAGAAGCTTGTAAATAATATCTATGACTTCCTCAAGAGATACATTATCAAGCCTTGCTTTAGTCCATACATTTATATTCAACATGATTCATTGGATTTTACTTAGTAGGAGTTCTTATGGAAGTTAGTAAGTCATTATCATTAGTGTTTGAATTTTTTTGTGTGCTTATTGTAATATCAAGTGCAATTAGAAAATTTAGTAGTTTGAGCATTTTCATATTGCATAGTCTCACTAGATCATTTGTAGCAAAAAGGTGCATTAATTTATCAAGTTCTTCTTTTCTTTATCTAGGTCATTGATAGTTCCTAATATTTTTTTGTCAAATTTGTGCTTTGTATGTTTTGTATGTTTTGTAATGTTCCACAAAAGTGGGTTTTAGTTGGTGTGTCGCCTTGTTGATGAAACATTATTTGTAATGTAAAAACTATAGTAAATTATGTTCATAGAACTTTGGAATTTGAGAATAATGCATAGATAAGTTTATCCATAACGTGTGGTAGTTGAGTTAGATCACCTATTACAATTATAGATATTCCACCAAAGCAAAGTTGTTGATGGTAGAGAAATGCATCAAGTAGTCTATTATACATCATTAGTACTAGCTTTGGCCCTATGAGGTTCATCTCATCAATGAGGGTGTAATTTATGTGTTTCATGTCTTCTTGAAATATTATTAGTGGTTATCTCTACAATGGTTGCATTTTTTATTGGAATCTTGAGGGTTGAATGTATAATTAAGGCATGTATGTTAAATGTAGAAATTTGAAACCCCTTCATTGAATTAGTGCATAATTAGCAATCTGGAATTGTTGGAAAAATTAAACGCTCAGCAACTCGCAATGAAAAAAATAAGACAAAATGAAAAACAACTTGTCCAACAGATATAGTGATGACAATCAGCTGAAAGTCTCTCATCTCTAGTTAACTAAGCACCCTGACCAATTTAGTTATGGCATTGATAAGCCGACCAAGGATGATAGTAGGGCTAGTAAATCGCCTATGAATTGTGAAGTTCCTGCTAAAGGTTTAGTTGAGGCCACACAAGAGGGTGGAGAAATGGTAAATTGTATCACTCCCAATCCTAGAGATGACTTTGATGTGTTGTTTGCAATTGATGTTAAAAAAGACCAGAATGGAAACTCATGTGATTCTAGGGGGGAAAAGACCATTTCCAACCCATCCTCTATTGGCCAAGTTGCTTAGTTAGAGGTAACTTTGTTAGACTTTCGGGGGCAATTTACTAACCCAATTGTGACCCATGCTGGCTACGATGCCATAACCAATCAAAAGTCTAAATCAAATCACAACCTGGCTAATACTGAACCCCAGGAAGAGAGAAAAATCCTCATTAAGGAATCTAATAAGACTAAAGCCTCCAAGAAGGGATCAACTCTAGTTAAAGGATGCAAACTTGAGGAGGGTGGCATTGAGAGTCAGGAGATCTAGGTTCTAAAACCGAGGAATAGTCCAAGAAGGCCAAGAAAGGTCAACATCCCTGAGGGGGGAGACAGGAAAACATGTGTAACAAAAAATAAAAGGAAATAGGTTAGTATAGTGATTCAATCCCCAGTATCCAAGAAATTGGAATCAGAAGATAAATTTCCTAAATGTTTTGAGCCATTTAGAGGGGGACAAGAGGACACTCCTATGACCTCGGAGTATGAATCTTAATTGTATCTCATGGAATGTCAGGGGACTCGAGTCCCCAGATAGGAAATATGTTGTAAGAAGATTTCTTAATCTAGAAAAGAAAAAAGATTTTGTTATGCTGCAAGAAACCAAAGCTACCGAATTTAACTTGGAAACTACCTTGAAATTTGTCCGAAATGACTCCAAAGTTTTTTACAACTACTCATGAAAGAGGTAGGGGAGGGACTGCTATTCTGGTCTCCAGAGAATGGGCTCAATTTTTTACTAGAAATGGCTCGTCCCCGTGCAATAGAGAGGTGTGGGTCACCCTAGAAAGGGATGGAACTCAGTTTGATATTTGTTCTATTTATGCCCCTAATGACCATAGGGAAAGATGCAACCTATGGCAGTGGCTAGAAGGACTCCGAGATATTCCCTGGATAATGGGAGGAGGCTTCAACATGGTTGAGCAGAGGGAGGACAAGCGGGGAGGTTCAGAGATGATGTGGAAAGGCAATGAGAAACATTTTTGGTTGAGGCTCAAAAACAAGATAAGAATTTTAGATCCAATGGAAGGTAATAAAAGGCTCTATAAGGGTGTCTGGTTTACCTGGTGCAATGCTCAGAAGGGGTCAGCTCAGATTTATTGCAAGTTGGACAGGTTCTATGCTAACAAGGACTTCTTTAGTTTCAGCCCAAATGAGGATGGGGTACAGGTGCAGGTGTACCCTTACACCCTTTTTTACCACCACCCTATTAAGGTTGTTCTCATTCCTTATCAAAGCAATGCAAATCCAGCCAAGAATACTAGAGGCTTCTTGTTGAATACCCATCTCCTAAATGATGTTGATTGTCAAGAGGCCATTGCTTCTCTCAAAGAAATAAACAAATGGACGCTAAAAGATGCATCTGCCATTGAAAGGTGGAATGCCAATGTGGAGGGTTGGAAAACCCTCTTTCAGGTTATTGGGAAAAAATGGGCAATGAATAGTAGGAAGCTTGAAAGAAACTTATAGGACTGCCTTCTAGAGGCTGAAACCAAACTGCAAGGTTGTCCAGAGGATGAAAGACTTTGTGAGACTCTAATCTTGGCCAAAGATAACCTGAGAAGAATTCAATCCCATAGGATAAAAGGACAAAAATTCAGAACCAAACTGAATTGGCTCAGTTGCGGAGACAAAGGCCTAAGTTTTTCTTCAACTATCTAAGGGAGAAGAATGTAAGGGAACAAGTGGGACAAATTTGGGATGGCTCTCAACTATGTTCTAACTAGGAAGATATCTTAGACTATTTATACTCTTACTTCAAGGATTTGTTTACTTCTGAAGCGGGGGTGGAAGGGGGTCACATGAGGCTAGGTCTCTTATTAAAGGTCTCATCTCATAAAAAATTAGTGAGCAGGAGTCTAGTAGCCTTGATGTAGATGTTTCTAAGGCAGAGATCTTAAATTCCATCAAGTCCATGAATAATGATAAGTCCCCCAGATGGGACGGGTTGCCGGTGGAGTTTTACAAAGCCTTCTCAGATTGGGTGATCTCCTTCAAGTTTATAGGGAGGCCCTCGATAGAGGGTCTCTGGGAGAGAGTATCAATAAAGGTATAATTAAGCTTCTCCCAAAAGGTGACAACAAAACACTAGTTAAGAATTAGAGACCCATAACCTTGCTTAATGTTTCTTACAAGATTTTAGCCAAAGTAATTGTTGCTAGACTGATTAACCTATTTCCTGAGTTCATCAATAGTACCCAAACAGGCTTTATTAAAGGGCGATATATTTTGGAAAACTTAATCACAAGTTGGGAGGCCTTGGAATGGGCTAAAAACTCCAATCAAAACTTTGCAATGCTTCTGTTATACTTTGAAAAAGCTTATGATAGGGTTGAGTGGGTGTTTTTAAGGACTGTTCTCCAAGCTTTTGGTTCGGGTAAATTTTGTGACATGGTGGACACACTTCTAAAAGATGCTTCAGCTCAAGTTGATGTTAATGGCTTTCTAACTAAAAAAATCCCCCTGCAGAGATCTATTCACCAAGGCTACCCTTTGGCTCCTGCCCTATTTGTCATTGCATCAAATGCTCTTTTCTATCTGTTGATAGATTATTCTTCCTCTCCCAGAATAAGGGGGATCTAGTTTCCTAACCAAGAAGAATTATTAAATGTTTAATAAATGCTAGCAACACCTCCATATTTGTGGAGCTTGAACAGAGTAATGTTGACTCTCTTATGAGAAAGTTGGATATCTTTAGTCAAGCTTTAGGGGCCAAATTGTTTAGAGCCAAATCAACCTTCCTAGGTTGGAAAGATTCACCTCCTGACTGGCTTGCCAGATATGGCTTCCAGTGGGGAGGACCTAACAGGATTGTGTGATATGATCTGGGGATCCCCTTTGCAATTAGCCCAGATCTCAAGGGAATGTGGACCTGGATTAAAGAGAAACTTGAAAAAAAGTTAAGTGGGTGGAATAGACAATATCTTTCTCAGGCTAGCAGAATCCAAGTATGCCAAAAAAAAAATTCATATAGTATTTATTTTTCTTCTGTCTGATTTTTCAGCAGTTACCAAGTTAATGAGATTCAGAAACGTATCAGATGTTTCCTTTGGTATGATGGGAAAGGTAGAAGAAAGAGACACTTCCAGTCAAATGGGACTGGTGTTGTTTAAGTAAAGATCAGGGTGGAATTGGTTTGAAAGATCTTTGGCTTCAAGGAATCGCTTTGGCGGTCAAATGGATTCTTAAAGCTTTGGAGGGCAATGAGCCCTAGAAAGTGCTCATGAGAAATAACATTTATATGGTTGTTCCTAAACATGCTAAAACCTGGAAACAACTTCCTCTTTGTGACATCCTCCTCAATAAGCATCCTATGGTTCTGGTTGGTTCTGTTGTCTTCAAAAGCCTCTGGAAGGCTTGGGAGTTGGTGAAAAAGAAAGCTTAGCTTAAATCTAGTAACATTATTCTTAAGAACAATATTAAATGCCATCTTCACACTTCCATTTGGTGGAACTTGGAGCACAAAGGAAAGCCTTTGGCCTTGCTTCAAGGTTTTTCTACCAAAAGTTGGAATAAAAAAGGTATTTCAACTTTTGAGGATCTCTTAGAAAATGGGAGGCCTAAAAGTTGGGATAGGCTTCGTGTGAGTTTTGAGTTGCCTGAGTCTAATAGTAGAACTTACTCTACCTTGCTAGATGCTTGTAGAGATGCTCGCTTTCCTCACAATGTGGATAGTAAAAATAACAACCCCTGTGATATTAACTGGAATGATAGCTCTGATATTGCCAAGGTAAAAGCTAAAACTATTTATAATGATCTTACTGATAATGACTCTATTGTGCAACATATTAATATGTGTTGGGATTTGGAGCTAGATGTGAAAATGTGGAAAAAAATTCTCTCCTTTTTCTGGCATCACTCTATGGAGCCCAAAAAGGCTTGCTTCAGGTGGCTTGTTTTATTACATAAACTCTCTTTAAATGCTAATCATGCGGATCTTGAACTTTGTAATCTTTGCAGGACCCTTGAAACTATTAAGCACATCTTCTTTGACTGTATATATGCTCAAGAAATTTGGTACTTATTTTTCCATAAGTTAAAAATCTAGAATAACAATGGAATTATCAATTGGTAGGATGTCTTATTTTGTAATCTCAAGATTAACTCTGAGTGCATGATTTTCTGGTATTGTCTCTCTAACAAAATTATGTGGCATTTATGGAAGGCGAGAAATGATGATAAGTTTAAGGGTAATAGGAGGGTACTTACTGAGTCTTAAGAGACTCACACTCTTCAATGTTGCTTCACAGGTTTCAATGCTTTTGGAGACTTCAATGGAGAAGCTCATGAAGACTATAAAAGAGGGCTCAACAACCAGTATAAAGGAAGAAATCAGGAGTGGTCGAGTGTGGAGGCTAAACCTGGAGGAGACAGAGAAATTCTAGAGGGCATTTGTGGAGCTCCAGATGGCAGTAGATGTTGCTGCCAGTTTAGAGATGCAAAGAGGCCCCCTACCTCTTGGTACCTATGATCTAGTTTTGACTACCCCCAATGCTGAAGATACCACCCTTAATGAACATACGTTGGTGGATAAATCTCTCCAAAAAGATGCTAAGGAAGAAAACAAAGGTGGGTCAAGCAACTAGACAATCTAATAATCAACGCATCTTCTTATCAACTATTGTGACTTTGGGGTCTACTTAATTCTACTTTCTACTTGTAAATTCTATGATCTGGATAATTTGTTATAAGGCTATTAAAAATTGGGTGATATGGCTTTGCCCTTTGAGGCAAGCACAACACTTGTAATCATATGTAAAATTTTGTAAATGTTTTTACTCTATATAATACAAAAAATGTAGAAATTCCTCAGGAGCAAGAACAAGAAAGGCTTATGTTTCTTTGATAGTGTACTATGAAGCACATTTCTTATGCAACTCATAAGATAGGATTTTCTAATTCTTGGAATTTCTTGAATGTCCATATTCAAGAGTTGCATTAAGGAATGATCTTTATAGTGGTTTGTGAGTATTTTAAGTTTGAAATATTATTTTGGTGGCAATGAATAGTTTGGGGAATTCAACTTAAAGGAGTGGTCATAGTGTTTGGAAATGTTGTCCATGTTTATAAATAGAATTGCAATGTCATATAAAAATGGGGTACACTATGCTCATCCCACTTTTTTCATCAAAATCATGCCTATTGATTATTTAAAGTTCATTGATATTAACGTTATCAATAATCCATATTTGTGATAGTAATCCTTATTCATTCAATTATGGTGTATCTATTGTGTCTATCTTATTATTAATATCTTCTTCCTCTTCATGATTATCTTCTATTTCAATTTTTGTGATTGATATACTATACATGGAATTTATTTGTATTCATGCAACTCTAATTCATGGTTAAATTTAATCTTTGGTGTGACCTATGTCTATGTGTATGTCACGAAAATACTTGTATAACAATAACTCACTCCAACTAAATATTTCAAAATATTTTGAATCTTGTTTTTGTATAGTATGGAATCTTGGAAATGCATTCATAAATGTTTTTATTTCTTTTGTTTCTATTTACATCCTTTGTGGAATGCAATATATGAGAAGGAGCATGTAGATGCAACTAGTGTTTTTGTTTCTAGCTACAAATGGTGCTTCATGTAAGAATGCAAGTAGGTAATTGTAAATCATTTTTATTTTCAATTCTTGTTAGTTGGTGAAATAATTTTTGACCAACATCCAATAATATACAAGATCAATTATAACTAACAAGGGGAAAGTTTTGGAGAATATGATATGTTTATTGTGCTCCTATATCATGATTTATAATACTTGTTGGATCTCAGTTGTGTTTATAGTTTGTCCTTGATAAAAAAATCCCTTTCAGTTGGTTCTCTTTGATGATCAGTCTCAGTTTGGATCTTTATGCTTTATTATGGCACTTCTTTAATGTCTCTTGGCTATTACAGACAGTTACTTGTTATGATTCAAATTCATGGTGATGAGATCTTTGGTTCATGTTATGAATGCTATTTCTTTGACTGACAGAGTTTGACGGATGGTTTCTTTGTCAAGATGGTTCTCCTTGCATACCACAGGTGTATTTCACATGATTACAAGCCATTTGATTACATTCCTTGAACTCACATTTTTAAAGGCATTACAGTTACCTTGGTTCTGACATCTCATTTGTCTAATGTTTTTGGTTGTTTCTCATTCGGGGCTTACACTTATCGGCATGAGAATGGCAGGGTCTCCCTGTCCATTTTGAAATGTCTGTGTTGCCTATCAGCAAGACATTTCTGATGTCATAATGATTTGATTTTTTTTTCATTAAGGCAGTTTTGGGCAAGTGTTACACCGTCGGTATGTGGTCACAGCGAAATTGGTATGTCACACCGACCGTCGTTGAAAAATTGTATATCGGCATGAGTTTAAGGCTTCGGTGAAGGGTCACAGCAAAATCATTATGTCTCCTCGACCGACTTCAGAATGGGCATATCGGCAAAGGAATTCATCCTCGAGGTAATGTCATAGCGAGTTTGTCATGTCTTACCGACCCGTGTTTGGATAGGCATATCGGCACGAGTTTGGTCATCGGGCTGAGGTCTTAGCGATTTCAATATGTCTCACCGACCAACAACTAAGAGAACCCTTTGGTAAAACTTATGAGCTTCGATGTAAAGTCTTGGCGAGCCTGTTGGGTCTTGCCGATAAAGTCTAATGAATGACTTTCAGCGAGAGGTTTGTGTCGTCTTGGCAAACTGATGTGCTCGGGATGTTTCAGTATGACTCATGTGCTCGAAGAAAGGTCTTGGCGAGTTTGAATTCTTATGCCGACTGACAACATAAAGGTATACATCTTGGTAAGAGTTAGGGTTTTCGGCGTGAGGTCTTAGCGAGTGACCTCCGGTCTCACCGATGGAACACAAAAGTTTTTTTGTCGGCATAGGTATTGAATTGTCTCGGCGAACAGGAATGATCACGTGGGCTTTCGGTAAGACATAGGATGCTCTACGAGAATTCACCTCGACTTTGCATTGTCTTGGCGAAGGCGAATGAAGGACACATCTCGGCGAGAGTGTTTTTTTGTCACAGCGACTCTGAATGGATAAGGTTTAAGTCTTTTAGTGAGACACAATGAAATCTACAAAACGTCTCCCCGATTATGGATTGTCTCAGCGACACCGGATGAAAGGATGACATTCGGTATGACTCAAGCATTCTATGAGAGGTCTCCCCGATGATGGTATGCTATAGCGACCCTCATAAGATAGAAGGATGCATCGGCGAGAGAACCATTATGTTACAGCGACTTATAAGGGATAAAGTCTTTCAGTGAAACGCAGTGTGATCTGCATAGGGTCTTTCCGATATCAAAAGGTTATAGCGACAGTAAATGAAACAAAAAGGGGATCTCGGTAAGAAACTTGCTTATGTCTCAACGATTGGAAAGAACATAACATATGTGCTCTCGGCATGACATAATGTATTTGTTATGTCTTCTCCCTGACTCTGATGGGTCATGGCGAAAGCGATATCTAAGGGGAATGTCTGGCGATTTAATTTCCTTCGGCAAAACTATCTGGATGTCTCAGCGAATGGTTAACGAAGACTCAAACACTGTGGCCGACATCATTGATTGGCATCGAATCTCAGAATGGTTACATGGAAAAATATTCTCTGAGATTTTAGAGGATATGATTTTCTGTTAGTAGGCTGTCATGGCTTTGATGAAAATATTTCAGTTACAATTTTGAAATCTCCTATTTTAGCGCAAAAATTAAAAGCTCTCTAGATAAGTGTTAACTTTGATTTTTACCATCATCTACAAACTGTCATTATTCAGCTTCATATTCTAAAGTTAGCAAGTGAGTTTCAGTTTTTTTGTGAAAAACGCATTCTCTGAAGATTTTTTTAAATGACAGACATACTTGAAATGTATATAAAAACCAATGTTGAAAATAGTGGATGTGTTGCTGGCCTATAATTCTGAGAGATAGTTATTTTGGCCATATCAAGAGATGTATTGGAAAAATATGTAATACAGAGTTGGATTCTTAGAGTATGAGGTAGATAAGAGTGTTGAGTTTCTTGAGCTTACTTGAAAACAAAGTGATCCTCTGATATTATTTTTGTAATTTTGAAATCTAAGTAAGGGGTTGGTGCTCCTTGAGATTGGTGTCTCTAAATAAGGGGTTGGTGCTCCTTGAGATTTGTGTCTCTAAATAAGGGGTTGGTGCTCTTTGAGTTGGTGCTCAGAAATTAGCCTATAAGGCATTGTTAACAGTGGTTTTTGAAGATTAAGCCAGTAAGGCAGTTTAGGAGTGGTTTTTATACCCCAGGAGGGTTTTCCACTCGGCAAAATATTGTGTCTCTTTGTTCTTCTGTGTGCTCAATGTTTTTCTGTGTTGTTGTTGTTTCAATTCACTGTTGGGATTATTACTGTTCTCAAATATGTTTATGAATGATTACATTCAACTCATGAATGCATTAATCAGAGTAATATTGAGATCAAATCTGAGCTATGTTTTTAAATTTTGAGAAATTATGGTCAAATCTGTTAAGACATAAATTCACCTCTGATCTTTAGCTCAACTTAATTGTTGTCGGGCGTGGGTCCTCTAATAAGTTTAATGCCTTAGTTGACATTGAGTCTTGGGTTTGTTGTGGCATTCTGAGGCAGTGCCTGCAGCAACGAGCTCTATTTGATGGAACAGATTATGTGTTATGGAAAATTAGAATGGAATCTTTTCTTATTTCTTTTGATGTTGATGTTTGGAGCATGGTGTTAAATGATTATAATGTACCAGCCTCTATTCCCACTAATCCTGCTGAAAAAGAAGAGGTATGAAACAAATGCCAAAGCTAAGCATGCCATCTTATTAGCCGTTAACTAAAGATGTATTCATTAAAGTCATGCATTGCAAATGCTCATCATATGAGGAAAAACTTGACGATATATCGAGGAGATGAAAAATCAAATTGTCAAAAATCATTACACTCAAACATCGGTTTGAGGTTGAAATGAAGGATGATGAAAGTGGTTGAATGTTTCCTAAGAGTTGATGGGATTTGTCGATTCGATGAAGATTACAGGTCAGGGGTTATTAGTTTGATTAATGATTAAGGTTGAGACATACCGTCAAATTTGAATCTAAGTTCAGCCCTAGAGAAAGAAACACTTTTGATGAAACACTTGTGGCCTGAGATACTTACGCTATGAGTAAGAACTAGCAAAACAATTCAATGGGAAAAGGCGCCTTCTTGAAAGAAAGAAAAGTCAGTGGGTGGTCGGTTGTCTAATTACAAGATCCCATTTTGTTAGAAGACTTAAAAAGGGATTAGGAAAATATAAGGGAAAACTTCCCTATAAATGTTTTAACTGTGGCAAAATAGGTCACTTTGTTGCAAAGTGTCCCTATGATGATCAAATATGTGACAACGAGACAACTGAAAAACAGCCTATGAAGAAGGCCTTCAAACCTAATCGAAACTTCTATTTCAAAAAGAAGAAAAGTCTGTTTAGTAAGGATGAATCTGATATTGAGTCTGAAGATTCATTAGTTGAAGAAGATGAAACTTTGTTCATGGCTGAAATTACTCAGCAAAATGATTCAAACACTATTGATGTTGAAGAAAGTGAAGTAGATCTTGAAAGTGAGCTGAAATGTGCTTTACAAGAGGTCAGAAAACTCAAAAAACAAGTTCTTGCTCAAGAACATAAACCAAATCAAGAAATGGTCTCTCTGAAAACTCAGCTTGAAAAAGCTAAAAGAATTGAAGACTGTCTTCGAGAGATTGTAAGCTGCAAAGATCAAGAAATTCTAAAACTGGAACAAGTAGTCTGTCTTAGGAAGGAAATTGAAAAATATGAAAGCACTCCTTAAACTGAATGAGATGCTCAGCAAGCAGAAGCTATATAAAGATAAAACCGGTATTGGTTTTGAAAAGGGTGAATGTTCAATTGATAATACAAAACAAAACCCCTCTTCTGAAATCAAGGGTTCAAGTCCAAATCACTCCGATTTTGGTAAGAATCATGTTTAGCCCTTGAAAGGTAATAGATCATCTTACATATACAATCCCTTCTTCTATGGTTATTGTTTTTTCTGCAACAAATTTGGCCATAAGGTGAGTACATGCAGACTTATGAATCCTAGAATACCCAAGTTTGGTCTTAGGCAACACTATGGTTTTGTAAGACATATCAGATGTTTTAAATGCAATACTTTGGGACATTCTGTCAAACAGTGCAGAACTAATCTACAATCTAAACAACAGAAAATTAACAAGGTTTGGAAACCTAAGACTGTCAACAACATTGAGCAAACTATGTTGGTTCAAACTGCTTTTCATTCCAAGAAAAAGGACTTATGGGTCTTGGACAGTGGATGTTCTAACCATATGGCTGGAGACAAGGATAAGTTTATAAATCTTGAAGATTATGTAGGTGGATATGTTAAGTTTGGTGATAACTCTGGTATTCAAATTAAAGGTAAAGGTTCACTTCTTCTTAATGAAGACACTCCTATCTATAATGTGTACTATGTGGAAGGTCTCAAGCACAATCTTCTAAGTGTTAGTCAAATCTGTGATAGTGGTTATCATGTTCTTTTCACTTCGTAGGGATGTGAGATTAAGAACAAGCTTGGAAAGGCCATTGCAGCTAGAAGGAGGACAAAAGGAAATGTGTACAATCTTCTCGACACATCAAGCAATGACAATAGTCAAGGTATGTGTTTAATGGGCCAAATTGAAGAGAGTTGGTTATGGCATAAAAGATTAGGACACATAAACTTTGAAAATCTGGTTAGAATCAGTAAGAATTAGAATGTTAGAGGTTTACCAATCCTTAACAAGCCAGAAAATTCTGTGTGCAAAGAATGTCTAAGTGGTAAACAAACAAAAGTCAGTTTCAAAACAAAAGAACATTCTTCTTCAAAACCTTTACAGCTTGTGCATACTGATTTATGTGGACCAACCAGAACGAGGTCTATTAATGGTGAAAAGTACTTTATGTTGTTTGTGGATGATTATACTAGAATGGTTTGGGTCACATTTCTTAAGCACAAATATGAAGCCTTTGAAAGGTTGAGACTTCGATTGGGAGTTATCTCTCAATCGTTACTGCTCTAATTCACCAAGCTTCAGCTTAGGGGGAGCATGTTCTATGTTTTGTTTCACTTATAGCTCTCCTACTATCTTGGTTACCACACTATTGCTCTATTTGCAGCCGGTTCTTATGATATTTGGTTGGCTTCTTAGTTGTGTTTCCTGGCATTGCACATTCTTCTCTTATATCCTTTGTCATTGAGGCAAAAAGGGGGAGAGTCATTTGTCCTTTTCCATCAAGGACAAAGGGGGAGTTTGTTGGATCTCAGTTGTGTTTATAGTTTGTCCTTGATGACAAAATCCCTTTCAGTTGGTTCTCTTTGATGATCAGTTTCAGTTTGGATCTTTATGCTTTATTATGGCACTTCTTTAATGTCTCTTGGCTATTACATACAGTTACTTGTTATGATTCAAATTCATGGTGATGAGATCTCTGGTTCATGTTATGAATGCTATTTCTTTGACTGACAGAGTTTGACAGATGGTTTCTTTGTCAGGATGGTTCTCCTTGCATACCACAGGTGTATATCACATGATTACAAGCCATTTGATTACATTCCTTGAACTCGCATTTTTAAAGGCATTACAGTTACCTTGGTTCTGACATCTCATTTGTCTAATGTTTTTGGTTGTTTCTCATTCGGGCTTACACTTATTGGCGTGAGAATGGCAGGGTCTCCCCGATCCATTTTGAAATGTTTG
>VDFB02108970.1:0-16124 GCA_007258455.2 Sequoia sempervirens
GCAACAAATAAATTTGGCTATTTTTGTAAGCTTTATCACTACCACCAATGTTATGAGTACGCTTGCAGAGATAAGCATCTTTTGGTTCTTTTCTTTGTGACAGCAGGTGCCGCAGTCTCAATATTGACTCCCTGCAACTTTAACTCTTTCAACAACTCTATTTTCATGGTCATATGTTCAGTTTCTCTAACAATCCCCAATTTCTCAAAACTGTCCTGCCAGCACTTGGCAGGAACTAGGCTGCACTACAGCTCTTGTTATTAATAAAGATTTATTCTTGAAGGAACCATGTCATGAACAAAACATATCAAAGGAACACCACCCACTAACTAGGTGTAACTCTGTGACGTCAACTGCATCAACGACAGCTGTGGATTCTACTTAGATACTAAGTTACCGGGTTCTTCTAGTTCGAGTGTCCTTGTGTAATATCCCACTGTCACCAATCAGAAATTTATTTGAAATCCCATTCTTATCTCTGTTTTTACTAGGGTAACTGCCCGAAAAGGTATGAAATGGTGGAGAAACCCTCAGCTGATACACGTTAAATAATGATGCCTTAACCTTCTAACTTCACCAAACAGTTAATGGTACACAAAGACTGTAAATACAAATTAGATATTGACTGTAGATATATGAGTTCAAACAAACTTCAGTCATATAAGATAAATCTGTGTATTACAAAGGGCAGCAGCGGCACACTAAACTTGGCGCCCAAACTGATTACAAGGATTTTAATGTTCTGAACCCAACTTACAGGTTCATAGTGTCTGTAGCAGCTGATCGTGGGTGGAAATGAAGAACCCGGTTTCTGAATGTGCTGTTAGCGCTCCAATGCAGCAATTCCAATGCCCTGTCGTGTGCTCTCCTCTGCAGATGACCTGAATGCTGGCGTCCCAGATGTGACTGATGGCGTGGATCAATGTTCAGTGAATTTTGGCGTCTGAAAATGAATTTGCTATTGCTCGGAGCCGCTAAACCCTAATGATCAGACCCCCAATCTCTGATTGTTGCACGCCTGTGACGGTTGGAAAGGGCGGTAGCAATGGCTGGTGATGCGCTGTCAATGTGCTCGCCCTGCAGTGGGGTTTTGACGATCTAGGTGGCTAGCGCGGCTTCTATCGCCCTTCTAATATTGTATGGCAACGTCCTAACTGTGAAATTGCTCCAGATCTGATGACTGCTCAACTTGGAAGGAGATTAAAGAATTTAATCAGAGCTGGAATGCTTGTAGTTTAAACTAATGAGGTAGGGTTTTCGTCCTAACCTCTGATACGAGGGGGATATCGTCCTCGAAAGCTTGTTACTTCTCCATCAAAAAGCCAGAAAAATATGTGAAATGGATGCTCTGAAAAGACAAACAGATAGGAAGATAGGCTAATACAGAATTTCAATCCAAAGGACCCAAAGTAAGGCGCCCAATTTTAAATTTAAATTATCATGTTTTATTTTGTTCCTTACGCCGAAGGCGTTCCCTTTATGAACGAGGCGACCTGTAAAAGCGCATCGACGGCTATCTTGCGTCCGTATCAATGCAAAAGACGATTACTACGCCTCTCAGCCGTTCATCATTTTTCGCCCTCTTTTCGGCTGTTTTTCGCCCTTTTTTAGCTGCTTTCCTGCCGCTATGGGTTTCCGCTCCTCCAAACTCTTTGGTATTGACCTTTCACTCTTCAATTTGGCGGGCTGCAGCTTGAAAATAAGGTTTCGACGAGGGTTTAGAGTATGTCTATTAAAATGAAATTACGGCCAGGATCGTAAGAATGAGCACATTTAGGTTTTAACTTTACGGCATCCTTAACCCTACCTAGTTAAGTATATATAAAATTAATATATAATATATATTTTATATAATAAAAAATAAATAATAAACAATATAATTATAATACTTATTATTATTATATATTATATTCTTTAACAAAATTATCAAATACATATATAAAATTATTATATTTTTATATAATATAAAATATAATTAATATATTTTATATTTTATATAATAAAGATTAAATTATATATAATTATATTATATTATATTTTATAATAAAAATTATCAAATATAAATATAAATTTATTATAAATAATAATTAATATATTTTTATATAGAACAAATTAAATTAATATATAAAAAATTCAATAATTTAATTGATCTTTGGAGAGATTAGGAAAAAGAAAGAGAGATAGAGGGGGAGACAATACCATGAGAGGGGTATATATACTCCTTAGCACTTTGCACCCAAAGTGCAGGTCTGCTAAGGATTATGTCGTATAGAAAACTATATGTATGTTACTAATGCTTAGAGAGTATAAATAAAATTGATGTCTAAATTTAGTTGTGCGACAAACAATTAATAATAAGTGCTAAATAATGGAATGAAATAAATTTAGACAAATCTAGATTTTTTCTTTAGAGAAATTAAGTATTATTTGATTATGAAATATTTGCATACAAAGATAAAACATAAAGCAATGCAAATGAAAAAAGAAATTGTAATCAAATTGACAAAAAATACTGCAAATGGAAATAAAATGTTCCCATCTAGTTGTCAAATCAATATTTATCTAGCTTTTATGCGATAAGTGAGATTTTGGAGGCTTTTACCTAATATCTTAGAGGATTTTACCATTAACCGGCAGTTGGTTTACCATTAAGTGGCAACTAAAACTTGTTTTCCAACGACTCAATAGTGGTTTGCAAGCGTGAGACTTGTTTTAGGCTCAAATGCCACACTATATGTAGCCTATCGACTAATAAAGAGAGAGAAACTCAAAAGATGGAGAATGAGAGAAAGAGACAAATTTAATAAATAGATATGGAGATAGAGAGAGATAGATGGAGACAGAGATTGAACGAGAGGAATAGACAGAGAGAGAGAGAGATAGATATAAGAGATACAAAGGAAAAGATAGAGAAAAATGAGAAACTAACTTTTGATTGGTTGTTTCATGTCAACAATCCAAGGATGGCATGTGTCTTTGGGGAGTTATGCTCAAGGTAGCATGTCATTTTATTAAGGATTTGATAATTTACCTTTAAGACCTCTTTAATGTACTCATTGCACATTTAAGGAAACAAACATATTGAGACAAAGACAAAGACAAAGGAAGAGAAAAGGGAGAGGGAGATAGAGATAAGATATAGATAGGTAGAGAGAGAAAAAAGAGAAAAAGAGCAAGAGAGAGGGAGAAATGTGAGACAAAGGAGGAGATTGAGATAGATAAAGAGAGAGGAACAAAGATTGAAATAAAAAGATAGAGAGAGGGGTAGGGAGAAAAAAAGAGAGAAGAGAGAGAAACAAAGATAAAGATAGTGGTGATCCCACAATAGTGGTTTACAATTTTTGGCCAAACTAGACACTGAAATTATTATTTTTAACTAAATCTTCACATTCAAGCACCTATAGTAGCTAAACCGTGAAGAATTTGAAGATGATGCAAACTAGAGTCTCGTCACATTTTGTCTATAGATTCTAAAATATTTTTTCAAAATTTTAACTCCGTGACAGACCTCTTTTTCCATCTCCCAATTTAAAACTAATTTTTCAAAATAATATTTTAAAAAAAAGTGGACGACACCGAGCAATGCGAACTTTTTCCATGAAGGATAAAATTCTAATTCTTTTGAATTTAGATTTGTAACTTTGATATCTAGTGCTTCCAATTTGTTTCATATTTTTTTACTAAATATTTTTTCTTATTCAAGTTTCAAAGTCAAACGAATTACAATTCAGACATAGGCAGATTGTATAACACAACTTTTTTGTATGTATCGAAATTCAATTTATTTATTTTTTGTTGGATCAAGGACTTCAATATATGGTGCACTCCATATTTTTCAAAAAAAAAAATTGATAATCTGGCTATTTTCCGGTTACGTGCGTAATCAGAGACCTTCTATTTCTGATGAAACCTATGTTTAATAAACTAACAAATAAATACATAATAAAACCAAACATATTAAATGTACTATATTCATTTGATAGCTTGTCTGGTGGACTAATTCGACTCCGGGGCTGGTTTATGAAGATTCATCTATTTTCATCCCCAACCCGGAAATCTCGGCCAAAAATCTGCCTTTTGTGTCTCAAGGGGGGATGAGGAATAAGGGGGTTCAAATGAACCCCTAGGGGTTTAAGCGAACCTATAGGGGTTCGCTCAAACCAGGGTTCATTCGAACCCCCCTTATAAGGGGTTTTGTTGGCTTTTTTGGCTGAAAAGCATTAAAAGGGTTCACCCAAACCCAGGTTCTAGCAAACCCCTAATTGGTTTGGTCAAACCAATAGGTTCTACCGAAACCCTAAAATCAAGTTTTTTTCCATGCATTCATTTTTTGTGAGTTTTCCTTCCTCACTTCAATTGTAAACCACTATTGTGGCTTCACCCATAGACATGAGAGAGAAAGAGAGATAAATAGGAATAGAGAGATAAAGAGGGAGACAAAGAGATATAGAGAGAGATAGGTAGAGATATAGGGGAATAAAGAGGGACAAAGAAAGAGGTAGAGATAGTGAGGGAGATAGAGAAAATTAGATAAAGGAAAAGATAAAGAGAGAACATGAGAGAGACATAGATAGAGATAAAC
Organism: Sequoia sempervirens; assembly: GCA_007258455.2. Lineage (NCBI taxonomy): Eukaryota > Viridiplantae > Streptophyta > Pinopsida > Cupressales > Cupressaceae > Sequoia > Sequoia sempervirens. The sequence continues at coordinate 4,583 of VDFB02108970.1, forward strand.
TCGCATAAAGAGATAGGGAGATAAAGATAAAATGAGGGAAGAACATATATATAGGGAGATAATGAGAAACATACAGATAGAGAGGGAGACAATAGCTTGAGAGGTAGAGAGATAGAGAGATAAAGATGAATAGATAGAGATATAAGGAGGGTGATTGATATATCTCTCCCTATCACTCTTTATCTCTCAATATATCTCACTATATGTCACTCTCTCTCCCCCTCTCTATTTCTTGAGTTATATCTCCCTCTCCCCCTCCCTCTCTCTCATTCACTCCATCTCTCCCTCTATCTCTTCTACTCTATATATCTATCTCTATTTCTCTCTTTATTTCCCTCTCACTCCTCTCTCCATATATTTTTAATCATATATTTATATACCTCTATCATTATCTCTCTATCTCTTTCACTATCCCCCTCGATCTCTCTATATTTCCCTCTTTCTATGCCTCTCCCTCTCCCTTTATATATATTTAGCTATCTCTCCCTCTCTCGCCCATCTTCTCTCTCCCTCTCTATGTATCACTCTCTGTCTCTCCCCTGTTCTTTCTCTCCATCTTCTACCTATCTCTCTCCCTCTCTCCCCCTCTTTTATCTTTTCCTCTTCAACCAATATCTCTCTCTCTCCCCCTCTTCTCCATCTCCTCCTCTACCTATCTCTCTCTCATTCTCTCCCTCCCTTACTCTCTATCTCTCTTCTCTATATCTCCCCTCTCTCTATATCTCCCTATCTCCCCCTTTCTCTCTCCCTCTCTCCATCTCTATTTACCTATCTCTAATTTTCTTTGTTTGTCTATCTCTTTGATATATATATCCTCATCACTCTCTCTGTATCTCTTTATGTCTGTCCTCTATCTCTGCATCTGTATCTCTATCTCTTCCTCCTCTTCCTCTGCATCTCTGTAATCTTCCTCTGTCTCCTAATCTCTTTGTGTCTGTCTCCTCTGCCTAATAATCTCTTTGTCTGTTTGATAGCCACTCTTCCATGTCTCCTCTGTCTTCATCTCTGCCTCTGTTTTCACTCTCCTTTGTCTCTGGACGTATACATATATCAATCCGTTTTGTCTTCCTCTCTGTATGTTTATCTTTCGTCTCTGTGTCCATATTTAATATATTTTGTCATAATACACTCATTTAATACTCTCCATATCCCTCTCCTCCTTTTCCATAGATCTATCTCTATCTTTATCTTCCTCTCTATCTCTACCTCCTTACCAGGTTCTCTCTCTCACTCTTCCCCTCTCTATCTCTCCCTCTTTCTATCACTATCTCTCCCTCCCTCTCTCCCTCTCTCCTTATTTCAAACATAACATGAGCCTGTTGGTAATGGAGCCTAATTATATTTTTGATACAGAGGTTTTATTTCAATCATGTTTGGATCCTTGTAAGTGGATGCATTGTTGATTTGAAGTTATTACTTCTCCATTGAGACTTTTGTTGCACAAACAACATCATTTGTTAAATGGCAGGTACCAATTGACATGTATTGCATATATGTACAAAAAATAGACCAAAATTTATCCTAATTGACCTTCCACACTTCTTCAACATACCCAAATTGCACACTAAGATACAATTTATAGTTTAGTACTAGCTATCACACCATGGTGAGCAATGGGTACACTGAAGAAACTTTTGGTAAGTTTGAAATAGTATGGGCAAAGTATAGTATTCAAAGTAAAGAATTGGGGTTTGGTAGGATTTGCTAAGAAAGCAATTTGAAATAAGTGTTTTTTTTATATAAGAAGATGAAATGGATGGGAGTATTAAAATAAAGCAAATGAAATTAATATAATAATTATGTTATATATTTGTACTTATTATACTTGAATTTTTATTTTTTTGAGTAAACAATTAGCACATTAAATTTATATGTTAGAAGAAATTTTAAAATTCAAAAACTTGTTTTTACATATAATTGAGTATTTATCCTTTTGTATGTATGTGTAAGTGATATTGCAAATAAACTAGAATACATATATTAAATATTAATATCTATAAAATACGCCGAGAGTTATCATTATTGAGTGCTTCTACATTGAAGATCAACAAATTTTTCATTGATCTAAATTTGCATGATTTGTGAATCACAAAATGAATTAGATGAAAACAAAATAGTCTGATATATATAGTCAAATATACATTGTAACTTTCAATTATATAATCCAAAACATAAAATGTAAGACTAATAATGCATCGTGGAAATAAAATTCATAAGCCATATAATCATTATAAAGCATATAAGCATGTTTAGTCTAACCATTCGTGATTCACCTTAATACATTCAAATACGTCGAGAGTTATCATAATATGGTACTTTTTTGTAACAAATGTTTCTATCAATAAACTTATCTTTAATTAAACCCTAGCTCCCTAACTATAGCCCTAACCCTAATTAGATTCTAACCATAATCCTAATTAAATTCTAACCTTAATTGGACCCTAATCCTAAGCCTAATTGAACTTAACCCTAATTTTTAACACTAATTTAATCTTAATCCTAACCCTAACTGATCCTCATTCTTAACCCTTTAATTGAATGTTAAACGTAACTTTGATTGTAACCCTATTTGAACCCTAACTATAACCCTAACCCCAAGGTTTATCATAGAATATTCACCCTAACCCTAATTGAAAGCTAATGTACACCTAATTAAATATTAACCCTGATTCAACCCTAATAGTAACCCTAACCCAAATTGTACCCTAACCCTAACCCTAATAGTAACTCTAATTGAACCCTATACTTGACCCTAACTATAATCCTAATTGAACTCTAACCCTAATTGAATCATAACTATAATTAAATTGTAACCCTATTTGGACCATAACCTTAAACCTTAGTCTGCATTGAATTGTAACTATAATTCAACCCTAACCCTAATCCTAGTCCAAAATCTTATCCTAATTGAACCCTAAGCGTAATTAAACCCTATACAAAACTCTAATTTAACCTCTTGTATTCAAATCTTTGTGAGGTTTATTTGATTTAGTATTTCTTATTGATTTATATTTTAAATCTTTGTTTTTTTTCTTTTTGATTGATTTATCTTTGTGATCAAATCTAATTTATCTTAAATGTTTTTATTTACTTTTTTAATCTTTTTATCTTAAATATTTTCAAATGCTTGTGATTTATCTTTGATTTCTTTTTGTGATCAAATCTCTTTGATTTGATTTTTTGTTTCATCAAATCTCTTTGTTTTGATTTGTTTTTTTTTGTTTCATCAAATCTCTTTGTTTTGATTTGATTTGATTTTTTTGTTTCATGGAATCTCTTTGATTTTGATTTTTTTGTTTCATCAAATCTCTTTGTTTTGATTTTCCTGATTCATGAAATCTATAGTAAACTTGAAATTTACAATATCTCTTTACACATACATATTAATTTTGGATAAAATAAAATATGAATGATTTTATTCCTTTTTAAAATATTTTCATTTTTAAAAAATATTAAATATTTTTTATGTTTTAAATATATTCATTCATAAAAATATATTTATGTATAATATAATTTTAGGATATTTTCTTTTTATTTAATTTGTAAAATATTTTTCTTTTTTAAAGATTTTTCATTTTTTTAAAATTTCAAGTATATTAATTTAGAAACTAACTTTTTTATAAAATAGTAAATTTAGAAAATTTCTTTAACTTAATTTTTAAAATTTTAGAAACCTTTATATAAAAAACCTAAGAGATATCTTGTTTTAATATGATATTGAATATTTAATTTTAACTATATACTAATTTATTTATTTCTTTTATTTTGAAAAGACATGGACCTCTTCATAATACCACACGTTTTTCATCACAAGTTTAAATAGTTATTTTAGTTAACCTCAACTTTGATTTTCAGATATTGAAATTGACAAAGTTATAACTTTCACACTTCATACTTATGGTGTCACAAAGCAGTGGGAAGTTCTCAACTATGTCAGAATATGTGCTAGTATTGATTTGGAGAAGCCATAAGCAGACAAAATACTGCTGCTATAACATTCCAAAATCAAGATCTGAAACAATATACAATTTTTTATATTGTATTCAGATATGTAACTAAAAGTAAAGTATGGTTTCTGAATATATAATATCCACAATGCTATTTAGGTAAGCCATATGCCACGATATTTAATATTTTAAAAAATAAAGCATTTATGAGCTTAGATCAACAACAATGTAGCCATAGAAAAACCCTTGGATGTTATTCATATCAGGAAAATCATATAAAGAATGGATAGTAGTGAATTAAGAATCTTGAGCAATCTAAGCAATTTCAGACGATCTCCAACATCTTTCTTTCTATTCCAATCAGATTTTGATGCTAGCAATAAAAAAATTAAATAATCAATATTACTTGCATGAATACTCACCCCTATCCCTATTTGACATTTTGAAAACTCTATTAAATAAATATTAGATTAATAAACATCAAATAAATATCCAAGGCAAATAAATGCTCAAACATGTCTATCTGTCAAGTATTAAGGAATGCCAGACACCACAGGAGATAATGTTTTCATGGAGCAGTAGTTGCAGGAGACCCAAATCATGATCTGCTCACTCTGCCTCTTTTTCATGAATGAAAAGCTATTCTATACTTGATTTTCTTGGTTCTCGAGACCCTACAACAAAAAAAAATAGAGATGTTTTTGAAAAATAATGTTGATACTTTGGTGAAGTCTAGTCCAAGATTTAGGATTGCTAAAAAGAGGATTTACACAAGGAAGAGCATTACAAAAGTGAGGATCCATATCAAGATGGATACAAAGCTTAAGATTTTTACAGCATACGATTCAGAAGAAAAAAATTAAACCAATGTTTATAGCATACGATTTAGAAGAAAAATATTAAACCATGCAAGCCTACAAATAGACATGCATGCAAAATGAGGAAGCATAAATTCTATTTCATACTTCAATTTCTCATTCTAAAAATATGCATGCAAATAGATCACTTACCTAATGCAATCTGTTGCTGCTGAGAAATGTTATTGTGTCATGAGCCAAGCAATCTCAAATTGTGCCCTCAAATCGATATCCACCAACAAATGATCATTGTTATTGGACTTGAAGGAAGGCGCCTTTGTATTTGTGATTTCCCGCATGAAATAGAGTTGCATTTGAAAAGTGTTGCACCATTAACTCGCAGGGTAGTGCCATTTCTTCCACCGTGACTTGCAAATATATATACACATTGTATCATATCCTGCACAATAGTTCATGAAATGGTTCATTCATGCAAAGTAGTGCAATCGCCAATGGTTGTTATGCAGAAAGTGAGTCGGAGTAATAAATGGCGAATATTATTAATAGCTATCACGAATATTATTAATTTTAGAGGTTCCCGCTTATCTTTACTATGAGACGTTACATATTACACCACCACCGTATAGGCAAAAGAACGTCAAATTTATTGAAAAAGGGTTAATGTTTACGGAGAAACATTCTTCCCTCTACAACTGAATATGCATCTTGGCGTAATTATTTTGAATGAAGAATGAATACATGGAATATACATTATTAAAAAAACATTTTACAAAATTATATTATTCAATTGAAATTGAAAAACATGGCATAAACAAAACAATACGAAAATGTATTGTCTTTTTTTTCATAAGTCAAATTTGCAAACTATATAAAGCTGGATTTTTTTGTAGAAATTGAATTTGCAATTTAAAAAAAAAAAATAGAAAAGCCAACTTCAATTTATTTGATGTATACGAATAACTCGTACAAGCATAGATGTTTGATATACACAAAATCTTGAAAATATAAGTTATTTGTTAATAACTTTTGAGAATACATGTTTGGTAGTTTTTGTGAGGAAGTAAGTTCATTTGAGCAAAGTGAGGAGTAACAAAATGCACATATCAAAAATATTTAAAAAATATATTCTACATATAATTGAATATACATTATTCTTTTGCATATATACATATGATTTTGCAAATGAACCATCTTGAATGAAGAATGGTGACATCAAATTTATATATTTAAGAAAGAAAATATTTATAAATTGTGTCATTAAATTGAAAATGAGAATTAGGCCATTAATAATAACATATTAAAATAGTATAATGAAATAAATATAATATGTATTTTATATTATATATAAATTTTGAACTTTTTAAAAATTGGAGATAAGGAAGATAGTATCTCTTGGAGCAAACGAATTGGATAAGGGGAATAATATGAAAAATTAAAGGCACGGCTATGTAAATGATGTCTAAGTTAAAAAATAAATAAAGATAATTAAATAAATTATGGAACAAACATTGAGTTCTTGAAAAAAAATTAGTGTCTCAAGTGTTTGCATGTGATAATGGCATCAACCGCTCTTCCTTTTTCTAGCGAGAAACATATGGGTGTATATCTTTGGAATGTGAAGGAAAGGTGTTTGTGAAAACTTGCAAGTTCATAGAATCTTGAAATAGCTATGAATGTCAAACCTTGGCAATTAATGTTGCCAATGTCGATTGTTTCCCTTTGAAGTGTATGGCCTTATGATTTGTGTAATGTTAAGGCCCATGCCTTTTTAAATGGGATTTGGTGTCAGCCACCATGAATCAATGGGATTATAGGGACATTTTTTGGGTTGTTGTGATCCTAGACTAGGCCTATGTAATGTTTGAATTGAACAACAAATAAGGGAAGTTGCGGTGGCTTTTCATTGTCCCTATATACAATTGTTTTTACCTATCCAAGTGCACCATTGAAAAGCCATGTTTCTACCCACAAATTTGAACATAACATAACTCTTGGTCAATACACAAGAGGAACTTAGATTGAATTTGTTCTTCATCTAGATTTGAGCATGTTGAGCCCCTAAGTTGCTCTACAATGGACACGACAACATGTATTGCTAAAGGAAACAACATATGTTTATTATGTAGTGAGAGCATTTCATTTGTTGCAAATAGATGTATGGAGGATAAGAAAGTAGATTGCTTCATAGAGGTAAGCAAGGAGCTTGAATGTGACATTATAAATTGCCAATTTGTAACTATAGGTTTCACATTCTAAAAAATTGAGAGAAGTGCACAAAAATAAATTGGGGAGGCTCCTCACCACTTTGACATAATATTTTATTCAATTTAATAATTGTTGTGAAGTTGTCCCATAATGTTCCCCCATAAGAAGCTGAAGCATACATAGGGATGTCCTTGACTAGTGATAGTTGGCCTAGGTCATGCTAAAGAGCATGATTAACCGTCCTCCAAATAGGATTTGGTTATGAACAGAGAAAGCTTCATGCAAACTCATGCCAATACATTTTAGCAACTTTGGACCAATGAAGCTCATTTTTTCTATAAGAATGTATCATTTAATAAAGTACATTCTTTCTTGGAAGGTTACAAGTGTTTATCCTTGTAGGGGAGCCATTTCTTTGTTTGATACTAGAAGGGTAGAATGAATTGTTGATGCTTCTATATTGAATTTCACAATGTACTTGTAGGTGCAAGAATTAGTAATGGTGATTGCCCAATTGAGGCTAAACTTGTGAGCACAAACTTGATGCTTGTTATTAGGTGTGACTTTCTGGTTCTTGCAGTTCTTTGAATAATTATTTTTAGCGGTGGTTGCAAAGTTTTTACAAATAGATGCAACACAACTCTACCAAATTTTTTTTTTTGAACTAAATAGATAGGTCATTATGGGTGTGTTGATTAAGAACATGGAATTGAAATATTGGGCAGTTGGAGTCTATGAAAATAGTAGCTATAATTTGTTGTAGTGGATTAAAGTGAGGATCTCCTCAATGATGGTTCAAGTCTATTTCACATTGACCAAGCATGTCAAGTCCATCTAGCTGAAAAGTAAGGCCTAGGTATAGACCCGACAAGACTTACCATTCGCTTTGGTTGTTTTCTTAAATTCCATCTCCCTCGCTAGGAGTGTTGGCATCAAGTTCTTCACCTGGTTTTGTTGGTGTGTGTCACACCTGCCATGGATGATAATTGCATGAGAATTTCTCCCATAGCACTATAATTTGATCATTTGATGAGCCAAAATCATTGTTAATGCTATGAAACCGTTGGTATAGTAGTAGTTCACTCCAAGAGAATACTTGAAAAAAAAATCATTTTTTTGAGGGATGGTTGTGAACCATGGGGAGACTCGAACAATGGTTGTTGTAGACCACTCTTTCCATTGAATGGACTTTCGAGATGCTTTGAAGCTCATTTTTTTTAGTCACTTCAATAAGTTACATTTTTTCTAGATATATGGGTCATGCCATGTAAGCATAAATGTAGATTGGGGATGTGGTTGTGGATGTGGGTGACATTGTGTTGAAAGTGGTAGTTTTGATAGAAGGTGGCAACTCTCCTTCAACAATTCAAATCACCAACCTATAATATTATTCACTATACAAAGAGCACCAACTTAGGTATATTGTAGTATTTGCAACCCCATGACTCAGATTGGCCACCCTGCAAGTTGTAAACTCATTGCATGCTCCATCACAAAGTCTAAGTACTAATTTTATATAATATATAATGTTAAATAAAAAGTATAATATGACATATAATAAATATATAGTATAATTTTATATATCATATTAAAGAAAATAATAAATTATAGTTAATTATAATTAAAGTTGTAGTGTAGGAAAATGTAATCCTTTACATTTTCACACTATATTTTCATCTCATTAATTAATATGACTCAATTAAGCCTTTAATTGACCCAATTATGCATTTAAAAGCCTAATTAATTTCACTTTCTGAAATGGGAACCTACATTAAACAATTCTAAACATCAAATTACACATCTTGGAAAATGTGTATCCTAGGTTCAGCGCCTAGGACCCATTCACCCTATTAGGAGTAGAAAAATCCACCCCAATTTTCCATAAAAAATATATTTTCCACGAAAATACCCCATCACCTAGCTTGCCATTTTTTAATTTTATCATTTAAAACATTCCATTTACCTACCAAACAACCACCATCTTAGCAAAAATCACCTATGTCATCCTACATGTGTAAGAAGAACAACATGTCAATGGGACTTCACCATATCAGCAAAAGTCATTTTAAGGTCCCTTCAGAGGAATGACAGAGCAAGACAACATGAATATTATCGAAGAAATAATATCATATTGTGGGAACTTGTCTTACTATCCCTTCAATAATCCAATTGGAGCCTTATCAAAGACACCTTGGCATATCGGAGGAGAATGTTTTGGGGTCCCTTCGATACCTGAAGACTAAACCACCGAGGGGCATAAATATTTTAATTAATTTGGTATGACTTTTAGGGAAAATACACCTTAGCATTTAGGAAACAAAAAAACATCTCTCAGACATGACTCGTCAATGTATCGAACTGACAATAAAATGTCAAAGGGACAATACACCTTTGAAGAATCAAGGAGAATATAAAGTATCGGGATGAGTGAATTATGAGTCCCCACGATATCATGTAAGCAGTAAAGTTCAACGAAGAGAAAGAGATACATTGGTGGGACAAGGAAATTTGTCTCTCTGATAAGGTAATGGCATGTGTCACAAAAGATAACAAAAGATGTCAAGAAGGTTTCGAAAGTACTCCAAAATATTGAAGTAAGGTGATTCACAGTCCCCCCAAAATCAAAAAAAGGAAATATGAATTTAAGGAATGTCAGGGAGAAGGATCTATATTGGTGTAACCAAAACATCAGTCCCTTCAACAAACCTAAACAAATAAGTGAACGACTAAGTGAAGGACTCCATCAAAGGGAAGAATACATATCAAAAGAACAAGAATATTGGTCCCCTCGATGTGTAATGCCCACACTAAAATGGACTAATAGAAATGTGATTAGATAACTAAATTTATCAAGATTATCGGTAAAATTCATAAAAATCATCTACTTATACTAAATTTAAGATCTTCATGAGGACATGTATTGCAAAACTTACTTGCATCAATTTAACAAGAGATTTTTTTATTTAGTTATCTCTAAAAGCAATATTAAATATAAAATTCCTATTAACTTAAATAACATTCCTATTATGATTACCTTGATTTGCTATCTTTCTTTTGGGCATCCACACCTACTAATCATTATTTATAATTCAAAATAAAAGAACATTAAGAACCAAAATATGTCCTAGGGCGATTTTTATAAAAAGGCAATTTATTTGGATTTCGTTAATTATGTGATGCAACTAATTCATTTTAAATGCATTGTTCACATTTTCTATATAATTTATTCAATCATAGTATGTGCTCCAAATGATGATGGGGATAAAGCAATTAAATATTCTTCTCCTACTATAGGTCGATTGATTTGATCAATGATTAGCCACATGTACAGAAGTATTGTTCTTATTGAAATAGATGATATGGAACATTTCACAACTAGTGATAGGATTCAGCAAGAAGATCTTAGTATAGTTTTTTTTGGAACATGTTAATCAAATAGATTTGGCACTATAAATGTTTTACTATTAAGGGTAAGTGCACCAAGATGGTTCCCAAAAAAGGGGCTTAAGTGGCCACTTTTTTTCTAAAATCAGGAAATACTGACCTTGGACGTGAAATTGAGGATAGCTACACTCAAAATTTTTAGATGGAACAAAAACAAGGACTGCAGTGCTCCAAGTCTACTTTCTAAACTATTAATTTATTTTGAAAATGGTTGAGATTAAGGGGTTCAAAAGAGGGATGCACACAAATTGCTATTGTTTTTGTCAAAAAAACATAACATAGCAACTCTTGTGTGACCCGAGCATAGTGAACTTTTTTGTAGTATTTTTAAAATCGCTCCAATCAAAAGTTAGATAATAGTATGTAGTAGGGACAAGATTTTTTCTGATAATTTTTTAATGAATATTTGATTTTTTATTAATTTTCTAAGTGGGCACTTCCTAAAAAGCAGAATTTTGGCCATGCTCCCCCTAAATTTTTTTGAAACTAGTAGATTTTTTTAAATTTTTATTTTTAAATTGTAAAATGGAGTCTAGTTTCTAAAAGTATAATTATTTCAAATTTTGATGAACGGTTAATTTATAGTGAAAAAAATACCAAACACTACTTTTTGAAGAAAAGCGGACATACAAACAAAAGAAATTATGGATGAAAGGTTTAACATTGTTAGAAAGTGAAAAAAATTACATCGTTGGAAAGCTAATAAAGAACCTAACATTACCCATGTCTTCGATTTTCTTGATATTGAACCGGATGCAATCTTGATGGTGAGCACAAACCCGATTATGTGAAAATTTGTTGAATTTGGAAAAAAACACGTCTACGGTCTTTTAGGAATTACCTCAAGCCTTTTGGGTTGAGTATTCCAAGGCAAATACCAAGAAACTAAGGCTGAGGATTCCCAGTAAAAAAGAATATAGCAGCGGTACATTATAGCAGCTCACATTATATTTTTCTTTTGACATTTTCCCTCTTCAAGGAGCATTACTAGCAAGAAATAACACGCTCGCGTTATGTCTTCCTTTAGTTAAATGCCACTTTATTGAATGTTTGTTGATATGTTTGTATGTTTGTATGTATGCTTATGGGAGAGAGGGTGGGAGTGGGAGAGGGTTTAGGGTGGTAGAG
>VDFB02108971.1:0-45002 GCA_007258455.2 Sequoia sempervirens
GCTCTCTAATGCTATGTGTATAACTTACGAAGATGCAAACTGTTGATAGGTTCTATCAATTGTTCCCCATTTGGAGTAGCTAACTAATAAACACAAGAATTGAATATGGTAATGATGATGTAAGGACCCAGCTAATTAGGTTCGAACTTGTCGAGTTTCTCACAGTCAAATTGATTCTTTAGATTCTGCATTAAGACCAAGTCGCCAATGTCAAACTTTCAAACCATAAATCTCTTGTTATAACTATGGAAAAGGTGATTCTGATATTCCTATAAGTGATTCAAGTAATTTTGTCTTCATTCTTCTAACAATTCTAGCTCATGTAGTCGAGACTATCAGTACTCTTTGTCATCAATCAATCCCTGCATGGAGACTCTGAAAGGGGATTTCGAGCTCAATGGGCAGGATGGCTTCAACTCCAAAGACCAAGGTGAAAGGGGTGCCTCCAGTAGGTGTATGGATACTTGTGTAATAGGCCCATAGAGTGGGATTAAGTTGTAAATGCTAGTAATGGTCAGTGTCATTGACAATCTTCTTAAGAATCTTGATAATTGTCTTGTTATACGCCTCAGCTTGACTGTTACCTTATGGGTAATAGGGCATGGAGAAATGGTGCTAAATGTGGAAATGTTCACAAAGCTCAAAAATTTCCTTATTTTTGAAAGGACGGCCATTGTTTGTGATGATGGATTGTGGAAAACCATACCAAGAGATAATGTAATTAAGGATGAACTTGGAAATCTAATTATTGGTTATGTAGGTGAGGGGAATGGCTTCTATCCATTTGGTAAAATACTCGATGGAAGTGATAATGAATTTATGACCATTAGATGAGGTGGGCTGGATTTTACCCATGAGGTCAAGTTCCCATTGTGTGAAGGGCTAAGGAGATGTAATTGGACGAAGTTCTTGCATGGGCGCATGAATTATATTTTTGTGTACTTGACATTCACGACATGTTCTCACAAACTAAAGGGCATCCTTTTCCATTGTCGGCCAATAATACCCAAGTCTCATATCTTTCTTAGCTAAGGTTGGGCCACTCGAATGAGATCCAAATATACCCTCATGTACCACACATAAGGTTGTTTGTGCTTCGTCAGTGTCAAGACATCGAAGAAGGGTATTGTCAAAGCTATGTCGGTATAAGGTGTCACTGATGATGGTGTAATAGGCGGCTTTGCAGATAAAAGATTTACATTGGTTATTGGAAAGGATTGATGGGAGTGTCTGGGACTAGAGGTAATCATATTTGTCTTGATACCAAGGGGATTTGAGACCAAAAATATCACAAACCATTTCTAACTTAGGAATATCATAAGCAGGAACCAAGAACTATTCCATTATGAACTCGAATTGTGACACGTTGCTGGGAATGTCTAACAAAGATCCAATCATAGTCATTACATTAGCTGCCTTGTTTTGTGCCCTGGGAATTTTCTCAAAAGTGAGCATGTGGAAATATGACCAAAAGCTATCAACCATGCACTTTTAGGGAATCAACTTTTCATCCTTGGTGTCATATTCATCATTGAGCTAGTTGATAACTGTTAAAATAAGATTCAACAGCTCCCTTCGGGTTCCTTTTGTTGATATTTGTGTGTTGGCCTGTGCATCTCCAAGTTGTTCGGCTCCCCTGCAGATTTTGATCTTCCCCTTTGCGCATTTCTCACTTCGCAGATTGAGCTAGTGGCTTCCCTTTCGGGTCCTAAAAATTTTACGCTGAGCATCCACGTGTCTCGCCCATGGGGATTTTTTTTATTTTTGTTGCTTTATTTTCTCTTCGGGTCGCTACGCCTTCCACAACGGTCCAGCACTCCTAAGTTTGTTAGAGGGGCCCACATCTCGATACATGGTGGCATATCGCAAGCTTTCCTTGTGGGGATAAAATATGCAGCTGCCGACTGTGAAACATTTCTGTTGGCCTTCTCTATTTCACGGTGGGCCCTACCTTCAGCCACATGGCAGCATTTCGCAGCCTTTTCAATACAGCAAGGAGATAAAACACAAGTAGCTCTGAAACACTGCCAAGCGTCTTTCGGATCTAGCTCACACAGCTTTCTCCCCACCTCAGCATAGCATTTGACCCTTCAAACACATGTCGCTTCTTTGCAAACTTTCGGCGGCTAAAGGAGGAGTTCTCATTTGGGCCGCGACATGCTGCCGCGTGTCTTTCACTGATCATCGAAGCAGGTTGTGGGCTGGCAGATCGGATTTGTGTTATCAGGCACTGGTCGTCATAGTTTTTTGAGGTGGTAGATGGCACTTGTCGCCTTGAGGCTTGGTTTGAACCGCTACCATCATTACAAAGGGCATGCCTGCAACCAATCAACTAGATGCTAGGTTCTAGCTGGTTGCTGTTATAACGGCTTTGGGAATGTTCTGATTCGGGCATCATTGCAGGAGATTGGGAATCTTTTCTGTTACAGCTTCCAAAGCGGTGGGAATTTTTTCTCTCCAGCTATATATACTCTCTCTGTCAAGGAGAGAAAGAAAAAGATTTTAGAAAGAATACTATTTTTTAGCAAGAGACACCAGGCCTCTTTTGCATGTTTATTCACAAGAAACTTTCAGACTGTGCCTATTGTTCGGCCTTTCTGTTTTCATGTTTTGTTTAAACTGTAAACTATGCTTCTTATGGTCTTAAGCATTTCATTTGAAGGGACTTCTATGCATTGAATACAAAATTGCTTACCTAAACCATGTCTTAATGACTCTTCTTAGTAGTAAGAATGTATGCGATACTTTTATGTCAATTAAATGGATTGTTTATGCTATAGCTTTAAGTTTCTGATATTTTGGAACATAGCAATAACATTCAGGCCCTCAAGTCTATGATTTATCGTGCCTATCAGAAAGCTTTGGCGCATCGCCTTAGATTTAAATTTGCTTTATTATATCTGCTTCCTTTTCCCTTTCCAAAAACCCATTATAGAAGAAGCCGACTTCTTTAAAACCCAGAGGTTACTCAGTTCAGCGCAAAGGGTCCCCCTTGAACTGAGTTTCCCATAAGGCACTGTTACCTCGTCAATTTTTGGTGTCAACAGTTTTACCCTTTTTCTGGCATGCCCGGTGGGACCCGAACTAATGAAATTGTCTTAAAGAGGGGTGTATGAGCCATCGGCCTGTAACTAGATCCCAGATTGAAAATAACCCAAGTTTACTAGTGCCTCCATTAGGGATAGTCCAAGCCGCAAATCAGTTAGCAACAGTTCCATTCCCACCACCCTTTCCTCTCACCATGTTGCCGGCCGCGAATAGAAATTATGTGGCGTGGGATGCTGGAAGTCCCCTAGTAGCTCCGGTAGCGCCTGCCGTCTAGGGCGCTATCCTGGTTTCAGCCCTGAAAGCTCTTCCTAAATTCGCCGGAGATAACACAAAAACTCCAGCAGAGCATTTGCAGGATGTAGCAGATGTATGTCTGGTACATGGTATCACATCACAGAATGTAGCCCTGAGGCTCCTTGCTGCATCCTTCAAAGGCAAAGCTCTGGATTGGTACCGAACATTGACTCCTAACAGCATTTGCACTTGGGATGACCTCAGAGACCCATTCTATGAAAGGTTTTCAAATGACGGAGATCGTTCTTCGCTATATTATCAGTTATCCGTCATCAAACGAGCACCCCAGAAGGCTCTGACGGACTTCAATGCCCGATTTCACTCAAGTTGGCGGAGGATTCCTGTAACTATCCGCCGGACTCCGGAATTGGCGTTCATGTTTTACCTGAAGTCCATCAATCCCGACATTTCTATGATGATCAAGTCTTTGGGAGGAGCCACTTTACCAGATGCATATGCCACCGCTATCAAAGTAGAGAATCACTTGATAGACTGCAGGAAATTGCCTCCTCGACCTGTTATGCCGATATTTCCTGAGATATCAGACGCAGCACAAGAGGTTGCGTCGACCAGTGTGCCAGCGACTCCCCAGTCAGCGTATTCATATATAGCCACTCCTGAAAATTTGACCTCTACATCGGGTCTTCCAAAAGATGAGATGGGTGACCTCAAGGAGATGTTGCGGACTATGGCGAACGATATAACAACTGTCAAGCGGAACCAAGCGATTCCTCCACGACCTGCATATCAGAACTATCAAGGAGGGCAGCCTACCTATCATCAAAATCAATATCAGAATGTGCCTCGCACTAATTCACCAGCGGCGGCTATAAACCAAATCGTTCTGGTGCCTACATCGCTGGCAGGTGCGTCACCAAGTTCTGGTAGAGAATTGACCGCGGGACAGAACTATCTTATTGATGACATCAATCCATGGTGCTTCCCTTGCAATGATGCACATATGCCCCAAAATTGTCAACGTGGCAACTTACAACAAAGGATAGCAGAGCAATGTAGTCAAGGTGTTGCGACAGATAATGGAGAATACATATACGCCTCGGCAATGGAGAACGCGGTCCTTACCGCGCAAATACAGGGAATGTCCTTAGAGCAAGAGTCCGATATTGTTCCTGATCATGCGCTCTTATCATGGATGGAAGACGAGGAAATGGTGTTTGCAAATGACTCGCCCACAGCCAAAACGCCGCGGGTACAGTTCGACTATAACACACGCTCCAAGAGGAGATACACCGGTGAGCCCATTGTCTCGCTTTCGGACAACCCGCAATGCAAAGATGTTTCGGATCAAATTCCTGGCGCACCGACTGTCTCTTTGTCTTCTCAACCACAAAAGGAAAGCATTATAACAAAAGCAAAGGAGTAGAAATCTCTAAGCTCCTCACCTTTTAATGTGGTGGAGCAGTTGAAGAAATCACCCGCTAATGTGTCTTTATGGGACATTCTAGCTATTCCGGAACAAAAAACTATACTCCAAAAGGCGCTTCAGCAACAGATGGACCCAGCACTAACCGAGCCTTCGGCCAGTACCGAGGCGGTTTATCAAATGCCACGGGCTAAGGTTGTTACAGACAAAGCAAAGGAATCCCATACGGAAGGCGGAGGTAGGCCAAAACCTCAACCCTTCTTCTTGACCCTCATTGTAGGGGAAAAACTATTACACAACGCTATGATTGATTCTAGCGCTAGTACAACAGTTATGCCGAAACTGATAGCCGAAGCCTTGGGACTCAGCTACGAACCTACGAAGAAAGGGGTGATGCAGCTAGATGGCAATAAGGTAGATACTGTGGGTGTTATCAAAACACTTCCGCTAACTCTATTTTCCTATCCAAGTATCACGGTCCCGCAAGATACAGTGATCATAGATGTTCCACCAATGTTTGGTCTTTGTCTTTCTCGAGAGTTTACATCGAAGGTGGGCGGATATTTGTCTTTAGATTGGTCACATCTAATACTTAGGACCAAACATGGTGCAAAGATGAAGATAGAATCGGAGGCTCTACATTCCGAACATGTGGCGAGTGAGGCCCTGATCAATTTTGAAGCCGCACATACATCCATCACCAAGCAGGAAAAGTAGAATGTTGAACTGCTAGAAGAGGAGGAGGTGAGCGAAGACCGAAGTGATAAGGAAGATGCTCTGTTGAGTGAACATATAAATAATGATCCTTTCGGGAATTATCATGCTACTGGACTGGGCACATATGTGATCTATGATGAAGACCAATTTCTCCCAAAGGTTGTCAAAGAACCCGACAATGACCAAGCAAGTGAGCTGTGGACATTGTATTTTGACGGAGCAAGGAGCAAGGTTGGAGCTAGAGCAGGGGTATGTCTAATATCCCCACAGAATGAAAAATTGTTGAGGTCTTTCCGATTCCAATTCGCCTGTTCAAATAATGAGGCTGAATATGAAGGGCTAGTCCAAGGCCTAAGCCTAGTGGAACGAATGGGTATCAAGCAATTGATTGTGTTCGGAGATTCCGAACTGGTAGTTAATCAGGTCCGAGGAGTTTCTGCAGCAAAGAATATCCGCATGAGATCCTATCGGCATCGAATCTGGGACCTTGTAGAAAGTTTTGAAGCCTTCAACATCCTGACCATTCCCTGAGCACAAAATGGCGATGCAGATCGCATGGCGGTAATCGGTGCCCAGTTTGATCCTGTCTCCGACTTGCTTCGAAACAAATATTCAGTGCGAGTGCTTGTTCGACCCGCAATACCCGACAATGACCAAAGTTGGCAAGTCTTTGAGAGCGATAAACACATTGCCTCATTTATTCAACACTCAGGGGAATTTGCTGATCAACTCCAACCAAAGATCGCCGAGGCCTACGAAAGACAAATTATGCAGCTAAAGTCAAATAAGCTTCTGAAAGGATTGGTTACTCTCAAAATTTTTTTCGATTATAGTGACGCCCAAAATGATAAATGGAAATTCGTGGCAGACAAAAGCGATTATGAGAATCTTCGGGTTTCCGACGGCAAAAATCTCAGAGTCGGAAAAGATGTCTCACAGCAAGAAAGAGAGAGACTTATCGGTTTCTACGGAAAATATGGAGTTGTGGCCTGGTCTTACGATGATCTGGAAGGTTATGATCCTGGCATCATCCAACATACTATTGAGCTAACAGAAGGTGCGAAACCAGTCTGACAAAAGTAGCGGCCAGTCAACCCTAAAGTTGAAGCCTTGATGGCGCAAGAGCTAACCAAGCTCATTGAGTCACGCATTGTCTTCCCAATCAAACATAGTACTTGGGTATCAAACCTGGTGCTAGTCTGAAAGAAGAATGGTGATATCCGCTTATGCGTGGATTTCTGAGACCTGAACAGAGCATCTCTAAAAGACCACTATCCGTTGCCTTCTATGGAATCAATCCTCCAAACTGTCGCAGGATCAGAAATGTTCTCTCTGCTGGATAGCTTCTCTGGCTATAACCAGATCCGAGTAAAAGAAGAATATCAGCACAAGACTACGTTCACCACCAAGTGGGGAACATTTGCATATGCTAAAATGCCTTTCAGTTTATCTAATGCAGGGGCAACTTTCGAGAGAGCTATGGACGTCGCATTTAGCGAACTGATCAATAAGTTTATCCTAATCTATTTGGATGACCTTACCGTGTTTTCTAAATCTAAAGATGATCATTTCGATCATCTGGAGTTGGTTTTTCAAAAGTGCCAGGAGTTCGGGATTTCCCTAAATCCAAAGAAATGTGTATTCAGAGTACCTCAGGGTAAACTCTTAGGGCATGTTGTGTCTAAGGAAGGTATTTCTATTGACCCCGAACGAGTAAGGGCTATAAGGGAGCTTCCCCTTTCGGTAAATAAGAAAGGTGTCCAGTCTTTTCTGGGCAAAGTAAATTTCGTCAGTAAATTTATTTCTGATTTTGCGGGAATAATTAGGCCGATCACTCTAATGCTGAAAAAGGATCAAGCTTTCAAATGGACAACAAAAGCTCGGGAGGCATTTGAAAAGGTCAAGGAAGCGACTCTCAAATTTCCAGTTAATCAATCCGTATCGACAAAGATTTTATAATGTATGCTCTCAAGAGTAGTCCAAAAGATCGCTACCGCTCTCGACTCAAAAGGATAGAGAAGGAAAGGAGAGCATCCAGTCATGCTCTATTCCCAAAACCTTAAAGGAATATGAGGTGAATTATAACTTCGTTGAAAGACAGGCTTTTGCAATAGTAAAGGGACTTAAAAAGTTCTGCCATCTAATTTCCTGTAGCAAAGTCCTGGTATATGTCGCACATTCTAGTGTGTGGGAATACATCATGGAGGGAGAAATCACAGAAAAATAGGCTAATTGGATCACCAAGATCCTAGAGTATGACATTGAGGTCAGGCCTACCAAGACTGCCAGCTATGAGGATCGTGGCGAAAGTATATGGTACTTAATCCAGGAGATGCTCTCGCTAAAGAGGAACAACAGAGTTTGTCCTGATAAATGGATCGGGATCGGAGGATGATTGGCTGAAAGATAGAACAAACTTCATGCGAACCGGAAAGTATCCACCAGGCCTCTCATCCCAAAAAAGAAGGTATTACCGCCTTCAGAATTGCGGATACATGATGATAGAAGGAGTTCTTTTCAAAAGGAATTTTAATGGTGTGCTCCTACGATGCGTTACTTCAGGGGAGGCGCAGAGGATCCTCGATGCATTTCACAATAGCGACGAAGGTGGACATTTCTCCGCTAAAACTACCGCCATCAAGGTCCTACGGGCTGGATATTACTGGCCTACACTTTTCAATGATTCCTACTCTCTGGTAAAGACTTGTAAAAAATGTCAGTTATTCTCCGACAGAAGGAAGAATTCAGCGATGCCCCTCAAACCTATCGTGGCGGATGAACCATTTGCGCAATGGGGCCTGGACTTTATCGGGATGATCAACCCGGTCTCTAGCTCCGGACATAAATGGATTTTAACAGCTACAGACTACTTCACAAGGTGGGCGGAGGCTGTTCCCCTTAAGGAGGCGACGGAGGCAGAGATTGTAGACTTCCTCGAGGCTATGGTGACAAGGTTCGGCCCTCTGAAGACAATCATTTCGGACAATGCTAGAGCATTTGTAGGCACAAAGGTATGTCACTTTGCATTAAAAAATGGCATATTCCTTAAAACATCGTCAAACTACTATCCACAGGGAAATGGCCTAGCTGAGTCGACAAACAAAAGTTTAGTCTGACTCCTCAAAAAGGTTGGCTCAAAACATCAGAGGGAATGGCATAAAAATCTCCGAAAAGCACTCTGGGCCAACCGCATAACTCCCAAACAAGTCCTCAAGACTTCACCCTATGAGCTAGTTTATGGGAAAGAGGCGCTGCTACCTATCTTTATGGAGATTCCGGCGATACAGTTGTTGAAATCTCTTGAGATAGAACAAAATGATGCCATGGAGGTTCGGCTTGCCGAATTATTGGAGGTACAAGAAAAAAAGGAAAATTCCCTAAAAGCAATGACAGGCCGTCAACAGGTGGTCAAACGGTGGTTTGACAAAAAGGCTTCCGACCAAGGCCTAAAAAGTGGAGATTTAGTGCTAAAATACGACAGCAGGGCTGCGAAGCCAGGTCAGCACGGTAAGTTCGATAGCCTATGGGAAGGACCCTTCAAAATCATTCGGTGCATGCAACACAATGCCTTCGAGCTGGAAAATATGGAACAAGAGCCTCTAGGAATCCCGGTTAATGGGATTCACCTTAAATTGTTCCATTAAGCGTCAAGCCCTACCCTGTACAGTTGTAAATAACACTTTTTCTTTTTTCCTTTCCTATTTTTGGCATATCCTTTTGCTAAAATCAATTGACTTGCTACGCATTCGCTTATCATCATTAATGGGTAAAGCACCAGAGTTTCTTAAAACGCAAAAGTATGCTCGTAAACAGAGACAAAACATTCAAGATTGGCGAACCCAAAAAAATTGCACACAGAAGCAAACAGGAGCATAGATTTCACAACAAAAAAAATAAGAGACGTATATATTTATATACATGTTCCTGGGTTACAAAATGGCATGGATGCCGATTTTCAAAATGTACAAGTATTAGAGCATATAAATATATATGATGGCCTTTTATCAGGCTTATATGGAGCAGGAGGGTTACATTAATAGACACCAAGGCAAGGGGATCATCTATCCGCAGGAGTGGCTGGCAGCAACCGACGCATTTAAGACATCATCCGCTTCTTCCTCATCAATAGGTTCCTCGGCGGCACTGGCAACATCATTAAACGTGACCGTCGTCGGTGGTGGATACACCAGGTTCCTGAAGTCAGTATACCATTCTACATCGTAGAAGGGTATCACGTTGTAGCTCTTGAACAGGAAGTGAAGAGCTTGGGTAACCCTTTGCTGGTGCTGACCACGGGTCTGCAGGCGAAACCCGCTCAGGAATGGCTGCCAAACGACAACAGCTTCTTCTTCGATAAAGCGACGCAGGTCACTGGCTGTTGGCAGGCCTATCCCGTACGCAGCATGGGTAACAACCTCGCCGAGCCCATTCAGGTACTTCTTCGGGAAGATTTCTTTGACTAGCTTCAATACAAGCGGCTGAGGGACACAAATGTCTAGCATGGACGCTACAAAGTGCGAGCACACGTCGGTGTTCACCCGATGCTTATCTTCATATTCAACACAGTCCTTGCCGAGAACCCACTTGATGGCTACTAGAACCAGCGAGTGCTTGTTCTTCGTCATTCTCTTGAGCCTTCTAGTGGAGATCTCACCTACAAACACTGTCTGTGATTTGAAGGAGGTTAGGCGAATAGGAGTATCCATCTCTCCTAACACTATTCCTAAATCTGCTGAGTAATGCCAAAATCTGCTCACCACCTAACCTATGAAAAGACTTGCTTAGCAGTATTCTACTTGCTTATCACTTCTTGGACGCAAAGTGTGTATGTTCGCTATCTACTGGTCTATTTATAGAAAATTGACAAGATGTATGCCAATCTGCCCGTAAGCAACGTGATGTATATTGGTCGCGATATCGAGGGCCGAGTCTACGTTTGTTCATGTTTTGGGCTGGTACATGCATGGTAGCACGACTCAAGGCATGCTTAATTAAATCAAGTTAATTAATTGAGCTTTAAAAAGGTGGCACTTGTTGATGAAGGGACATATGGCCGTATGCTATGGTGTCAAATCTCAAGCACATCCCAGAACCCGAGGCGATATTCGTATCTCTTTCAGGCGGTGATCGTTTGCTTGGCGTAATCATTCCGGCCAGGGATATTAATTACCGGTACATGCTAACCCAAGGTGAGAAGGCCAGTTGCAAGCTCAATTTCCAAGGAAATTAGGGCGTATCACACGATCTTTTGAAAGCAATGATGAAATCCGGCCACCTCAAAAAAACAATCGACTCATCTTGCACGAGTTGTGGAGTTAACGGTACATGCCGAATTAAATGCAAGGGGCTCGCGCTCGCCTACCACCTTGAGGAAAGTTGCTATTATTGCATGAAAATGCTTATTGTTCTTAAGTCTTTTTCCAAAAGCTAAAGAGTGCGCGAAGTGTTTTCTATCTGTATTTCCAGTGTAAGCGTATTCAAAGGCCAGGGAGCTTACAAGTTCTGCCGCGAAGAAAAATGGCAGAATCTTCAGCTCAGCCAACGCAGGAAGGGATTAGCCAGGAATTGTATTCGGCTATTCGTTCTTCGGCCGAGGTTTACGTATATGAGGATGTAGCGTATGCCACTCCGGGTATACCCAAGAAGGTGAAAAGAGCCAACACAGAGGAGCTGGAGAGGCCCAAAGAGTGGAATAACCCAAAAAAGGTTAGAGAGAAGTGGGCTGATATCTACGATCCAAGGCTTGCCAAGAACCCTAAATCTCTTAGAGAGGCGGCTTGCACAAGGTTATCAGCGCCAGGGGCGGATCAAGCCACGACAAGTAGAGTATGGTTTAGTGGTCTTCCACAATACGTGGTCCCATTGGTGCACTATTGCCCGGAGGTGGTCGACGCAGCTGTTCAACGCTATAATCCAGAGACCCACTGCATTGAAGGTCGCAATTTAAGGGTTCATATCGGCTCGGAAGCCATTTGGCATATGTTATGCATTCTTGACCCCAGGACAAGAAAGGAGAATATCGAGCATTTCCGCCCAAGCAAAGGGGAAAATATATGGAAAAGGATGAGAACCAGCTCCGATTTCCTGTTAGAAGAGACTAATAAGAAGGGTGTTACATCCGCTAAGGCACCGAGCATCCCATTATTGCGTGGTTCATTCCGCGATGACCTCCAAGACCCCATATCTATGCTGGCATTTGTTTGTGGCCGTAATTCCGATGAGAAGATCGAGGCTTTTCAGCTAGGCCCTGCAATACAGTTTCGCAGGCAGCATGAACTTTTCTGGTATGATTTCGCTCAGTTCATGGTCGAAGAAATGATACAACAAATAAAGAATTATCAGGCGGAGAAGAAATTTAGATTTCTTTCTTACCTGGTCCACATGTTCCTGCATCAGAATCAGATTTCTTCGCCCGATTTATCCCACTATCAATTTTTGACGAGCAGAACAAGAGAAAGCCAGTATCTACATGGACACCCTACCTTTCCGCAACATATGACTACTATGCCTTCGCAGACTATTTCATAGCCCTGGTCCTGAATGATTTGATCGGAGAGGGTGATATCGTCTGGCTTAACACTGAGCAGACTGGATTTCTGCAAGGCTACACCCCTGCTTGTGACTAGTTCTTGGGTAAGGATTTCATGATCCTTCAAATAAGGGGCTTTATTGGCAGGCCTTTCCTGCTCCCGGCTTGCATCACCGATAGAGTACTAGCGCTGGAGGTTTACCGACAGGTGTGCATCATTGATTTCGTGTTCTGTAGCAGCGAAAGTGTCAAGAGGAAGGGATTCTTCGCTTGCCCGAAGAGTTTCAAGTCAATAACGCTTGTTAAAAAGCGATCGCATGAGCTGCTAGGGGACAAGCTGGCACACCTGGGTTTAGTACTAGTAAATGATAAGTGGGATTACAACCCTTTCAATGACCTACCTGAGCCGCATATGAGAGTGACACATGTTCCCCGACCATACTGGGAGAAGCGGTGAAATAACCAGACTGATAAAGATGAAGATCTGGTTGAATTGGCACAAATCCCTACGCCGGATACCAGGGGCCCATGGCACAAGTTCTACTTTCTAGTGGTCGTGGCCAAGGACAACCTTCTGATAGAGTGCAGCATGCATAACAAGTTGAAAGTGGACGATGAATGAAGCGATGAAAAAATAAAAACTTTCTGGAGATACCACCAGGAAACAAGGCAGTTGAAAGCTCCTTATAATCAATTGAAAGACGACCAGGAATTTGAAAGATACTGGGATGAAGGCCATCCCAGCCCGATCTCCAATGCTAACAAGAGTGAAGTAGAAGGCTCCGATGAGCAGGAGGAAGAGACAGCGATATCAGCGCAGGAAGGTGATGCCCCCGGGCATGCCGCCTATGTGGGCACTAATGTGCGCTTTAACATATCAAGGGGCTCGCTTACACGCACATGGGCCACTAAACCGGTCAGGCTAGTGCCCCAGCAGAAGGATCCGACTACCGAGGTTAGTGAGTGTCCCCCCGCGAAAAGGCAACGCACGGAAAATGTTATTGGGACAGCTTCACATGAACCGGCCGAAGAAGAAACACCCGCTGCTAGTCAAATGCCAGAGGTTGCGGGCGAGTCTCGAACGATCCCGATGCCACTACTGACCAGTCAGCAGGTACATTTCACTCCTTCCTCTCTTACATCTCATTCTTTCACGTCCGTCCCTGCTCAATTAGCAACTCCTGCCATTCGTCCGAGCCCTCCACCCTCTGTTTCTGGCCCAACTTATTCTGTGGGGTTTGCCTAGTATTCGCAAGCCCAACCGTTTATAATGACCCCTCCGAGCATGCTAATGCCTACTGCTGCCGCCCAGACTTTCCTCACCTCGCTTTCCGAAAATATTCCTCCCATTGGCCCCCACTCTTTTTCTGAGATGCTTACAGATCCCTTCCCACTACAGCAAACCGAGCCCCAGGCGGCGACTCTTTTTCCTCGGCCAACAGGCCTTACGACTGAATCTCCGATTCAACCGTTGCAAATGTCTAGCCCTGCTGATAACCTCCAGGCTAAGCTATGGAACGTGCCACACTTTTCTCCGCAAACCGTCACCCTCCAGAAGAAACAAATGTGTGCGCCTATGAAAGTTACCTATCCCTACGCCTTGCCTTCCGGTGTTCCTTTCGCAGGTGGGCTGGTTTCATCACCAGCTGAGTTCATTACACAGATAGATTGTGGGAAGGAAGCGCGCGCAAATAGAATGAGGCAATGAAGGGCAAATGATGACAATGCCCCCGTCGAGCCGAGAGTACAGGCTTCGTATGATGAGGCCCGCCACGAATTAAAGTTTGCAACTATGTACCCAAGGGTAAACAAGCCCCAGGGAGAAATGCAACCAGAGGACTATAAAATTTATGCTGTCGGACTGGACATGAAGGTAGCCCGGCCACAAAATAAAGTCGAAATCATAGAGGAGACACAACAGGTGGTCACTTCTAACTTCCTAAAGACTGGTCACCAGTTAAAGAAGAAGGATGAACAGCTCAAGGCAGCCAAGGACAGGGTGAACTTTTTAGAGGCAAAGGAAAAATTCTTAGAGGCAGATATCGCCCGAATGACAGAAAGGGTGCTAACAGCAAAAAATAAGAGAAACAGGCTTTAGAGCGAAATTGCAAAGACCCAAGTAGCCGACCCAGTCGTATTAAAATAATTGCATAATCAAAACCAAACAGTGCAACAGAGCCTACTGTCGATAGAGGAGGAGCTTGAACGTTTCCGCCTTGAGTACAGTCAGAAGCTGGCAGAGAAAGGTGAGGAGATGGAATGCCTGCAAGAGCAGTATCAACAAAAGGTACAGGAAAAAGACGCCGAATTCTAAGGTCTGAAGACTAAACTGGAAGAGGAGCTCCGAGAGACAAACACCAAACTAGAAGACAAGCTCCGAGAGACAAAAGCTTCATTAGAAGAACAATCGGCTAACCACTCCAGAGCTGAACGAACTTGGAATAAAGAAATGAACAGCTATGAAGAGCAGTTGGCATCCGAGAAAAGGAAGAAGGCAGAATTCGTCGAGGCCCTCATTTCAAGAGATGCAGAGATTTCTTCGCTTAAGGCTTCTCTGCTACCAGCCCCTGCCCAACCTGATATCATCCCACTGGTTAGGCAATTTTACATTTCTCACTTGGAGAAAATCAAAGCCTTCTGCCTAAATCTGCAGCCTACCCTCCGGTTCATCGACAAGGCATTAAAACTCAATCAGGAAGCCCATGATACAATGGAACAGTTCCCGCGCTTCATCTTGGAAAGGGTTCCCGAGGTAAGGGACTTGCTAAATAAGCTATACTCGGTCTCAAACAAGATCCTTGCCGGGGCAGGTATTGAAGATCGGGACACCGCAGCTCAAACGGCAAATAAATTCATTCATTGCCACTCCGCTTTCCAGCGTACTAAGGCAGCGACGACTTTTCTAAATAAAGCGCGGGATGGCATTCGAAGGAGTTTCTTTGAGTTGGGTAGGTTGGGATTGTCGTTTTCGTTCCTAAGGATGGCACTATTGCCACGGCTGCACAGATTACAGAGGTTATTGAACAGAAGGAGAACGATCCAGAGGCATTCAAGGAATTCGGCAGCCCCCCAATAGCAGCAGATATCGAGGCAATAATTCATCCACTCTCTCAGCTATTTTTTCATATCTAAGCAGGCGCTGGCCTACCAGAGGTGCTGCCTCACAAGGAAGCTATTGATCTCCGCGGGGCACAAGAGAATTTGCGCAGCATGGCAAAGCCGTCCGAAAATGAATGGGTGCCTTTGCAGGCTACACTTTCAAAGCTCTAACTCCATTCGCCCTATAGATGAAGGCTCTGGTCTGTAGAACCAGAGAGTTTTTGGGTTCTCCGTTCCTTATCTGAAACGCCCCTGTTAGTCGCCAAAAGCTGTTGAAATAATGATTCAAGCAGCTCCCTTCGGGTTCCTTTTTGCACATATTCGTGCACTGGCCTGTGCGTCTCCGCGTTTCTTCGGCTTACCGACATGTTTTGATCTTTCCCTTTCCACATTCCTCGCTTCGCAACTTCGGCAGGCGGCTCCCCTTTTGGCTCCTGAAATGCTGCGCTGGGCGCCCACGTGTCTCGCCTACGGGGTTTTTCGTTTTCTGTTGCTTTGTGTTTCCTTTGGGTTGCTAAGCCTTCCATAAAGGTCCGATACTCCTAAGGTTCATCGAGGGGCCCACTTCTTTGTACGTGGTGGAGTATCGCAAACTTTCCTAGTAAGGATAGAAAATGCTGCGGCGGGCTGCGAAAGATTTCTATTGGCCTTCTTTATTTCCTGGCGGGACCTACCTTTGCCCACGTGTCAGCGGTTCGCAGCTTTTAAAACAACAACAGGGATGAGAGCACCACGGATTGCAAAACGCGGCCACGCGTCTTTCGCCACCCGGTTCATATGGCCTTTCCCCCATTTTCAAAGTGACCTCAGTCCCTTGAACAAGTGTCACTCCTCCGCAAGCTCTCGATTGATGGAGGAGGAGTTTCCATTCGGGCTGCGATTTGTTGCCACGTGCCTTACATTGATTATCAAAGCAAGCTATGGGATGGCCGAGCGAGATAGTGTTATTGGGTGCTGCTCGTCATGGTTCTCTGAAGCAGTGGGCGACACTTGTCGCTTCGAAGTCTTGTTGGGACCACTGCCATCATTACAAGGGGCACGCCTGTAACTGATCAACTGGATGCTGTGCTCTGAC
Organism: Sequoia sempervirens; assembly: GCA_007258455.2. Classification (NCBI taxonomy): domain Eukaryota; kingdom Viridiplantae; phylum Streptophyta; class Pinopsida; order Cupressales; family Cupressaceae; genus Sequoia; species Sequoia sempervirens. The sequence goes on from VDFB02108971.1 coordinate 16,147, forward strand.
TGGTTGCTCTCATAACGGCATTGGGAATATTCTTATTTGGGCATCATTACGGGAGATTGTGGAATCTTTCTGTTACAGCTCTTCAAGCGGTGGGATTTTGCTCTCCGGCTATATATACTCTCTCTGTTGAGGGGAAGTGATCGAAGATTTTTAGAAAGAATACTGGTTTTAGCAAGAGACACCATACCTCTTTTGCATGTTTATTCGCAAGAAACTTTTAGACTGTACCTATTGTTCGGCCTTTCTGTTTTTCATGTCTTGATTAAACTGTGAACTGTGCTTCTTATTGTCTTAAGCATTTCATTTGAGGAGACTTCTATAGATTGAATGCAAACTTGCTGGTCTAAATCATGTCTTAACGACTCTTCTTAGCAGTGAGAATGTATACGATACTGTTTTATGTCAATTAAATGAATTGTTTATGCTATAACTTTAAGTTTCTGATGTTTTGGAACATAACTATAATATTCAGGCCCTTAAGTCTATGATTTATCGTGCCTACCAGTAAGCTTTGGCGCATCGCCTTAGATTAATATTTGTTTCATTATATCCGCTTCCTTTTCCCTTTCCAAAACCCATTATATAGAAGAAGCCAGCTTCTTTAAAATCCGGAGGTCACTCAGTTTGGCGCAAAGGGGTCCCCCTTGAATTGAGTTTCCCATAAGGCACTGTTATCTCGTCAATTTTTGGCGTCAACAGTTACCAACTTCAAAAATGGCTTCTTAGTCCTCTACAACCTGATCCAAATCTGCCTCATTCATAAACCCTATATCTCCATCCTTACCTTCCGATACCAACCTATCCTCTCTCACCACAATTGTCTTCGGACTCTCCTTTTGCATCGATTGTTCCTTTTGATGTCCCTCATCATAATGTGATACATCCAAAGGAGTGATCAACATGATCTTATTCTACACTTCCTTGTTTGATCAAATTCTCCCTTAGAGTTGCCTTCCTCAGGCGTCACAATCTTTTTCCCTTTCTTTGCTGCTCTCCTTTCTTCATTAAATCTCCAATCCACCCATACTCTCCATAATTTGGATTGGTAAGGGTAGAAATCCTAATGCACCTTTTGAAACCACCAATCTTTCGCTGTAATCAACTCCATCTCATCCCACTTATAACTCCTTGGACTCAGTTCAATACAAATTCTCATCTTTTGCCATTCCCGCAAAGCCTTGCTTCTTCATCAATGCCTACAACCTTGCCCAACACACCCCCTAACCGATCCAAGACCCTTGGGCCCAATATTTTGTGTGAAGGTTTTCCAAAGACACCTAAACCACCATTTTATCTAGTATGTGTTTGCATGGGTCAAAATTTGTTTCCCATTCTTTGTAGTAGAACCCAAAACTATCCATTTTTAATATTTTCATTTCCATAATTGTTTATTTGATTTGAGCATTTGTGCATGAGATCAATACAAAATCATTATGAAGAAATTTCAGGCTTACCTCACTTCCCCAATTGTTAGACCACCATTGCACCATACAATCCTTCAAGCATGCACCACCCCACCATTTGACAAAGAACACTAGATCATTCAGTTTCTTTGTTGTTGAGGATATCAACTTATATGAGATCATCACTACTGTGCTATTTTCCCCCTCCCGCCTTCTTCATTCCCTGGATTCATGGAATCACTTTTAATTTTTGCACCTTTGTCGCTCCGTTGATTCTCACCATGCGACTGGTTGTGCCACTGAAGTCCCCCATCCGGTTTGCCACTCCGTGAAGGCACCTTGTTAGCTCCAAAAGCGAGAATCCTCTTTCTTGGATCTTCAAACATTCTCCACTTCTCCCTTGCAATTTCACCGGGTCCTCCAAAGCAGTTCCCACGACCCTTCAAAACATTTCTTTGCCCTTGCCAGCCATAGCCGGGTCTTCAATTTCCATTGAAATGGTCCCCACCAAGGTGATGATTCATCAATCTCCTCTAAGGCTTGCAACTACTTGGAACTCACAACCTTTTGAATCCTTGGAAGCGCTTCTGGGCATGCCAACTTGCATGACCTCCATCAACAAGCTTCCCTCTTATTGTTTCATCTGCTTGGTTCCAGAATTCCCTTTCGCTAGTGCCATGGCCTACATGAGTTTTTGATTGATTCACCCTGGTCCAATCCTGATCAAACCTCTGTTCCTAGTTACTCAGCCTTCCGCCCTCGAGTGATGACTAGTCCTCCGACACATCTGTGCACATGCCAGATCTCCTCTACCAAAATTCGCTCCGCTCCGCCATTTTTCCTTTTAATTTTGGTGTATTAATATATTTATTAGCAATTAAAAATACACAATTACATTAATTCTAGAAAAAAAATCTTAAAAATTAATAATTGAAATAATACTACAAAATAAAGAATTTAAAATGCTTTGCAATGAAAGTAAAACTATGATTTATACAAAAATCTAGATTTTATTTTTTGTTTCTTTAAAAGTAATTGTAACTTAAAAAAGTATGTAAGAGTATGTAGAGATTTTATCTCCATATTATTTCTTATACTATGCATGTTCATGGAATTCCATGTATTTTCTTTCTACTAAATTTATGCACTAACAATACAAATAAAAAATTAGCAATAATTTCAAGTTGAACAATTTGTAATCAATCTAAATAGAAAGTAGATATAATAACCATAATATATTTATTAGTAAGTAATTGTAACTTAAAAAAGTATGTAAGAGTATGTGGAGATTTTATTTCCATATTATTTCCTATACTATGCATGTTCATGGAATTCCATGTATTTTCTTTCTACTAAATTTATGCATTAACAATAAAAATAAAAAATTAGCAATAATTTCAAGTTGAACAGTTTGTAATCAATCTAAATAGAAGGTAGATATAATAACCATAATATATTTATTAATAATTTAAAACATATGACTACATAGTTTTTAGAGGGAGAACATTCCTAAAAATTGAATAATTAAAATAATACTTTAATGAAAAAAGTAAACTATGATTTATACAATAAGCTATATGTTTATTCTTTGTTTCATTAGAAAAATATAAATTTTTAAAAATCGGAGAATATGTAAGTTTGATTTCTAAACAAATTAGCTTTTTAAAGTAGTGATATTATCTCTTTGATTCATTAGAAAAGAATATAATTTAGATTTGATTTCTTATTTTTTTTTTTTTTTATTGATACTTAATAGCTATTTTTTCTATAACCAGATCTTCCTCAATTATCTTGCATCATTCTAACACATTTTGAAATGAATTCATATAAAAAACACCTTGATGCAAAAATATATATACCAATTAAAAAATCTTACAAAAGATTGGAGAAGAAACCTTAGGCAACTATAAAACAATCTTGCCGCATACTCTCGAATCATTGGACCCATTAAACCAAATAATAGAATTACCTTCTTCCTACTAGAAGGTACTAGGGCATCTGAACATTACCTTTGATAACTCAGTATCGTGTCCTTAAAGTGCTTGCTTCGTCTATTATCACTTAGAGACGGCCCTACAACGACCTCTTTTACGAAGTTGAAAAATATAATGTTTTAAAATCCAAAATGTTCTCTATTCTAAATTGTTTATAGAATGATTTCTTTCAATTAGCACGTCGCTTCGCGGATCCTGTCCAGCAATAGTCAATTGAATGGTAGAAGTTAGCTCTTTAAAACCATTAGTAATCTACGGTTGCTTTGAGGAACGGATTTGAAGATTTGGATTGTTGCAGGCTTTCTTTTGATTTGTTCTGTTCACGGATTTCGGAGTGCGCAATTGGCTTTTGGGAAATTAATAGCTGCTTTTTAAATCCAGTTGATTAAAAAGTTGTTCTGAGACGGAAGGAATTTAATTTAGCAGAAAAAAAATGAGGAGGGTTTTTGGGGTTAAGAAGGACAAGGAACCTCCTCCCTCCATTCAAGACACAACTGAAAGGGTATGTTTATATATCAATTGCACGTTAGATTTTCTAATCTCAGGAGTTATAATTCTTATTTCAATCAAAGATTTTATGCCAGGTTTTTTCTTTCTCTATCCCATTGTTTTAAATTTTTTTTCTCAGATGAGATGAATTTTGACCTCTATTAGGCAAAAAATAGTCTGTAGGACTTGCGGGTTTACTCGTTTCCTAGATTGATTACGAGGGTCTGATTTGAAAACGAATTCACCGAAGTTTCCTTCGTCTCCCTGAAGATGAACTGAACTAAATTATTATTGCAAATATGAAATAGCTGTGTAAGTGTGCCTATATCATTGTAGAACGGATATTCTGAAAGAAATGTGATTCACTTTATAATTCAAAGTTCATTTAAATTACACTCCTTTTACACGGTCTTTGTCCCGAAAATCTACCAATTTCACTATATATCTCTTTTAATACTAAAACCATTTAGTTGGTAACAAATGTACAAATTAATGCGACAGCATTGTAATTAAATTCTTTTGTGCTCTTGATGATATTTTCGTGGAAGACCTTGAATTCTTAAATCACAAATGGTACTCCAAAGTTTGGTATGTACCTGAAGAGAATATGAACCCCGAGTTGAGCATCGCAGATTGGTGAAATAGATTTGCTCCTTTTGGGAATCTGGATAGATAAATGTCACTTTGTGGTGGAGGGCTTCCGTGCTGGCAATCTCAATTAGATATTCACAGCTCACAAATCATTGGAAAGTTCCAAATTTCATGTCAAGCGTGAAAATGTATCATCATATTTCTAAGCACATTTTTTTAGTGGATAATATTTTTTTTCTGGTAAATTGAATGTAAAAACCTCAACTAAATACATATATAATAAAACAACCAGAAATAGTCCAGCAATAAATATTTTTCTTATTTTAGATTTTATTCAAACACATACATATAAATTGAATTTTACGAGTCTGATACGATTTGTTTGGCACACCCAAGATGCAAATCTGAACACCTCTGATGATTTTAATGACCCTCTGAAACTTAGTCTGCTTCTTGAGGGTTCCATCCCCAAGATGGTCTGATTTCCATTCTTGAAAATTTTCGTCTCCAAATGCCAGAATCTGCTGTAAACAGTGTCACATTCTTGAGAATAAAATTGATTTTTCTTTTTAATTTGAGAAGTCCCTTCTCATTTCTCCCCAAGTTTCTTATATTTCTTGCTTTCCTTTTTTTCTGAATTCGTCAATCATAGGCAATCCAGTCTATTTTTCAATCAACAACAATCCCAAATAGTTGACTGACAAGTCCATTCCTCAATTGATGGCAATCCCAAACAGTTAATTGACAGGTTTGAGACTAACTCATCCGCCTTATTCCATTAGTTAACTTGCCCCAACTGAAAGTGATTAGAATCCTATTTATGTGCTACTCCTATGCTATCATCCACTCACTCAATGCTACGTATTAGAGGACATTACAAGTCCTCCCTCCTCGAATTTGCTTGCCCTCCAGCAAGATAAAGTTGGATGATCTAAGATGTCTGCTGACTCCCAAGTGGCATCTTCTCTCTAGTGACAGAAGACCTTTTGTTAGCATGCCTATTGGTGATACCTCATCCTCCACCACACTCCAGGCATCCGTGTAGGGTTCAGACTCTCGCTTGGAGTACACTTCAATCAAATGTACTTGCCCTTGTTCCAAACACCTAGTCTCAGGTCCCAAGGCTTCTTGTAGCCAAGTATAACTGCTTTCTCCACATCTCATTGTGGGTCATGTCAATTGGTTATTGACTCCTAAAGGTGTGTCCCACCTCCTGATGACTCATGGGATGAGAGGGTGCAACGTCTAATCTTTGTGAAAAAGGTTTGCGTGGAGTCCTGGCTCTTACTGTGGTGCTCTTGTACTCACACCTCTAGTGCCATACTCTTGGAAGGATCTGCTAGGTGTTGTGGTTCCAATGTCAACAGTTTAGAGGAAGGGCAGATAAGGTAGTTAGATGGTTCCAATATCAATGACCTTATAACTGCCTGAGATGAATTTGGGTCAAGAGCCTTAATAGGCTTCTAAGGGGCTCTCTCAAACCCACTATGAAGATTAAGTTAGATGCCTCTCTGACACAACAACTGCCATCATGGCTCCCTCTAGAAATTAGCCATTGAGCCATGGTTGTAGTTGTATCAACTCTCTAAAGTGTTCCTCTAGGTCTTGCCTCTCAAATTTATCAGTCAACCTCCTGCAAAACTCCTTTTAGTTGGCGATAAGGCTATGCCTCTGAGTGACTAGCCCATGATACCACCACTCATGTGCAACTTCTTCTAGGTGAGGGATTGCAAATTTAATTGCTTCCTCTTTGTACATATGGTTAAGTGAGAAGTAGGTATTCAACTTTTGGAATCCAAGCTAGGGTTGAAGCTTTGTTCGATCCATCAAATGAGGGGATGGTGAGCTTCTCTAATCTGCTTTTCAGATCTTTGTGAGGTTAGTCCAGGGCTAGTCTCCTTTCATTCTTGGTTTTTGTTTTTGACTTCAATGGATAGAAGTTCCTGAAGGAGATGTTTGCTTGAAACTTAACACTCTATGCATTGAATTAAACATGGAAATCATCCAAGAGATCCTCCTACTAGTTGTTTGTATACTCTTCTTGTGGCATGGCTTCTTCTACAAGAAAGTGACCCTCAATAATCTAGTACTATTGACTAATTTCAATGGGATGTCCTAGTTCACCACTGAAGATGAGGATTCCCTGAGTGCATCATTACTCAAAGGCATGGTGCATGGTTTGGTCCGGACATTTGCATACTTTGAGTGAAGAGATTGATGAGCTATTGCTGCCTCTTCCTCAAGGATCTCATCATGTTGAAAAAATTCCAAGCTCTTTATCTTCATGTGATATTTTTATTTCCTTCATCCCTTAGATGATATGTTGATTCTTTGTCACTCACTGACATGCAATAACCTTTTTCTTATGCACCCCTCAAGCTGGCCAGGTCTTGACTCTGATACCATTATAAAACTCTTAACCAAATGCATACATAATAACAAGCCTAGAAATAGTCCAACAATAAATATATTTTTAATTTTCTATTTTATTCAAACACATATACAAATTGAAATTTACTAGTCTAATACAATTTACTGGGCACAACCAACTTGCAAATTTGAACACCTTTGATGATTCTAATGACACTTTGAAACTCTATCTGCTCTTTGGGGGTTTCAATCCCCGAGATTGTTTGATTGCCATATATGAAGGCTTCCGTCTCCAACTGCCACAAGCTGTTGTAACATTCCTAACCTCAACAAATTTTAATACAAAATATTTAACCACTATTTGATTACCAAGGCCCCATAAGGATGAGATCAGAGTATACAGTGAATAAATATTATTATTCAACCTCTCTCATCACCAAGATCCTGTGAGGTTGAGGTGAGAGCATACGGTGGATGAATAATAATTTATATATTATTCAAATAAACAACAATGCCCAAAAGATGCAGCAATAGATTGCATGAACAATACAAATATGCTGGAGATGAATCTATATTCAAATATGCTGGTATATCATCAAATAGACAACATATAAATATGAATCAAATCTGATATTACAATATGTTGCTGCTTCAAATACAAATACTTGCTGAAAAATAAAACAAAAGTGTTGAACACAAAGACAACCTCTGAATGAGATTGCCCTTAGGAAACCAAAGGGTTTTCAATCTTTATCTCCAAATCTAAGGGTTTTCATCTTTGATTTGATAGATGAACACAAGGCTCAAGCTATGGCATAAACTATATGAAAAATGGCAGTCATATCAAAGGCAACTGAGCATCTCAATATATAGCACTACCAGGGCACAAATTCCAACACCCTATTTTCCTTCTCAAAGATAGCAATTAAAATATTAATGAGATTCTTTCCTTTAAATAGCCCCTACTTTGCCATGATACCGCCTTTTAATTCCTTATTAATGAGCTGTCATAAAATATGTCATAGAGAAGCTGCAAAGTGTCCCAAGGGTTATAATGCCTCTTTCTAGAAATCCATATCCCCATAAGCTGTTATTTTATTTGTTGCTTTTGTTTCCTCAAAAATATTTTTATATTCTTTTTGAAAAAATTAGGATAAGGTCCGCATAAGCTAATTAATAAAAAGGAAAAATTACATAAATGCATACATAATTGCAAACCTAGAAATAGTCTTAACAACAATTTTTTTTTATAATTTTATATTTTATTCAAGCATATATATACAAATTGAAAATTACCAGTCTGATACGACTTACTGGGCACACTTAATATGCAATTTTGATCACACTTTTAAACTTGGTCTGCTCCTTGAGAGTTTTTATCCCCAAGATAGTTTGATTGCCATGCTTGAAGGTTTCCATTTCCAAGTGACACAAGCTGGTGTAAACAGCGTAACATTCTTGAGAGCAATTTCGATTTTTGTTTTTAATTTGAATAGTTCCTTCTCTTTCTCCCCCAATACTTCTTAGATTCCACACTTCACTTTTTTGTTTTGGCATTTAGGCAATCCCAAACAGTTAACTGAGAAGTCCACTCCTCAATCGATAGTAATCCCAAACTGTTAATTGACAGGTTTGCGACCAACTCATCCACATTAATCCATTAGTTAACTTACCCTAATTGAAAGTAACTACAATCCTATCTATCTGCTACTCCTATGCTGCTAGCCACTCACTAAATGCTACAGATTAGAGGAGTGGACCTCGACATTCATTTAATGTCAAAAGGGGGACATTACACTAATAATATTTCAGACCATACATTCAAAGTTTAACCATGATGTAGACAGTAACAGCTTAACAGCTCTAAGATAGAGCCCTCTTATATTGAGTTAATAAATTTTATTTGTTCTGGCTATGTAAGCAGCCAGACAATAGAGCAGACACCATTATATTAGAGATCTTACTTAAAAACAACTAGATGAACAAAAGACTGAGATTGTGACATCATCTACAATGAAGACCAGAAATTTGACCAGCCAATACAACCAAACCATCAATTAGTGCAAAAGAGCCAAATCCAGACAAAGAGCAGGTAAGGAAGGGAAAAATCAGCCAGCTATGATTGTTATAAATGATGCCATCAATCAGTACAGTGGACAAGACCAAAATCCTTCCATGATTTTCTAATCATTTTACTGATTATGTAATTATATTGATCCTCATTAATGGCCGGAGCTATGATCACTCCGCTGTTCAATTTGTAGAATTGGATTGTGGAATGTGGTTCTGTGTGGCTTGTTTTGAGTTTATGAATTATGGTATGGGCTTGTGTTTTATACCTAAAAAGTTCATGTTTTCTGGACTAATGTTTAGTCCAATGTTTGTGTGGTTTTTCTTTGGCTTTTGCTGTGATTTGGTTTTTTTCTTAGATTTCATTATGATGAAGCTATGCAAGCTTTTTGTTATGCTTTTTTCATTTTATATTTCAAATATAGAATGAAAATAGAAGGATAAAGAACAAAAGGTTTAGAGTTTAAAATTGAATACAAGATTCCTTTTCACCAAGTTTAGGATTTGTACTATTAAAGGTATAATTATGCACATGTATTCAATCTTATTACACCAAGAGGCATAACCTATAGTGGCATCAAGGGGTGGAGTGGAATGGTGTGACCATGTTCACAAAAACTCTACACAACTGACAGAACAAAAAATTAATAAAACAAATGTTTAAAAAACCTTTGGAAGCTGACAAATGAAACTAGTGGAAAGTTACATATAAATACATAATATTTACTACGTTTTTTTTTCTAGATAACATGGGTTAGATGCCCAGTGGCTGCCAAAAAGGAGTGTTAAGCTTGGATTGCTGGTACAAGATGTTCCCCAGATCCATTCAAATCTAGATTATCCTTCTAGATATTAACATTTCAAAACTGAAAAAAATCAAAATACCAAGACAACCTTGGTTGATGAGGAGATTCAACTATATCTTTCTTGTCCAAGAACGATCAAAAGAAAAATCCATCAACTAACCACAAAATTGCCTTCAAATTCACTGCATGCTAGATATATAACTGATATTTATATTATTAGGGCTATCAAAGTTCCATATGACAACAACCATACCATTCAAGAACTGGTCAGAAGCAAAAATGACTTCAACCCGAAATTGAAGTCAAACAAAATTCCCAACCAATAGAGAGAAATCCATAATCATCCATATGATAAATGCAGATATATATCTATAACAGGAGGAGAGGCAAATTACCTTGGCCTTGACCTCCATATATTAGTTCTAAAAAGATTTGACCAGAGACACAGGGTGCGAGGCAAATTATGCAGGCCTTGCTACACCCCCACTAGCATTCTTGCAAATATTACACATACAACCTTCTTCAGGTGGAGAGACCTCAACCAATTCATTCAAGTCACCATCATCACAACAATTTGAAAACACCGATTTGACATTAGAAGGTAGAGAAACATGAAGTACCTTAGCTATTCTGTCAACGATCCGTTGCATATAATCTTGGCACTACTTGATGGTCAAAGGAGCAATTAAAGTAAGCTTCAGATTGATGCTCAACATCTTCAATGTCACTGTGCAAAAAAGATAGGAACCGACTGCATTTGACAACATTGTCACAACTTAAGGATTGAGCCATATCAAAAACATTTCTCCTTCCTTGCATGTGGCCTTTTGTATAGCAAAAGGCTAGCCATGACTGCTCTAATCCCAACACAAGGCTCACTATCAATCTCCTTAGCCCGGTCCCAAATCCTCAATACCATATCCTTAGCCAGTTCCAAAGGCTCAAGGAAGGTGATGAAGCTGCTGACCATTGCTTCATCCGACACTCTTTGCTGTTGCAGCCTTGCCTTCCCTTTGCCCACAGATTCCTTGTTTCTCTCCTCCTCACAAGCTTCTAGAGAGCACCTTTTACCCTACTTGGTCTTCGAGGAAGACACAATTACCTCCAAACAGACCAAGCCAACAACCCAAAAAAATGACAGCTCTCCTAAATGAACCTCGCACCTGTGGAGATACCAAAGCCATGCATCCGCTGCCACCTTTAGGACTGATACTTTTGAGCTCATGCCACATGAGCTAATAAACCCATTTTGTCTCTTGAGTTAATTTCGTCACCAAATCATGATAATGACCGTACTTGTTGTTAGCCATTATTGGGTAATATCTACTACACTTTAATACAAAAACAAAACAAAATAATTACCAAAAAATACAGAGGGATTAAATATTTTTGAACAAAATCTATTAAAATTATTGCAATTGTGTGGATGGTTATCTTCATTTAACTGTAGTGAATAAAATAGTTTTAATAACTATGCACTTTAATAAAAGAATAGAAAATAGCTATGCACTTTTACTAAATAAAATAGCAAGTAGTAATTTTTAAATAACTATTTAGTTAAATATGCACTAAATATTTTGTTCCAAATTTAACTATTTTCTAACAAAATATATTAAAATTACTGCATTTGTGGACATGGTTTTTTTCATTTAATTATATTGAGTAAAATAATTATTCTAGGAGGCATAACCTACAATGGCAGCAAGGGATGGAGTGTAATGGCGTGGCCATGTTAACAAAATCTCCACCAATGCAACAAAGCAAATACTAAAAAACTTTTGGCACTGACAAGTGAAAATATTAAAAAGTTATACTTAAATATATAATATTTACTAGACTTATTAATACAAAAATAAAACAAAAGAACTACAAAGAATTATAGAGTGATTAAATATTTTTGAAGCAAATGTATTAAAACTAGCATAGATATCTTAAATACGTCTCTATGTAAAAGATGTTGAGAGATATCAGTTTCAAGCTGTTGATGTTTTAGCTGCGGGAGATATCCTTCTCTCAAAATTGAAATAATAAATGATATATAAATATTATTTTAAAGGCCGACCCAAGATGAAAAGTCACCTTGGTTATTGAATGAGGCCGACCCTTGTGAAGAGTCGCCTTGCTTGTGAAGAGGCACCTTACTTTGTATATATGGAAGGAGATGCTTATTCATTTGATCATCGATTTTATTCAAAAGAGACATTCACACTTATCAAGGAGTTCGTGCATCTATAGCAGATCATATTATTGCATAAAGGAGATCGACATTAAGGATAGATCATATAACTGTGTATTTGCATCTAAGTGAGGTGCGATTCTTTATTGCATTATATTGGCCTTGTGTGTGGCCAAGATTGTAAGCAAATTTCCGCTCCTTTAAATTCAATATATAAGAGAGATATTTTGGCTGGGTTTTTCTCCCTCAAGAAGGAGGGTTTTCCTAGGATAAATTCTGAGTTCTTTGTTCACTGTGTTGAATTTTCTGTTAATTTGCATTTCTGATTAAAACAACAACATGGTATCAGAGCGGGTTCAGGGGAAATTCGATCAGAAGCAATTGCAGATTTAAGATCACTTCCAGGTGTGGAGGAATTTGATTTCATTTTTAAGCTTCAAGTGCTTTCAAGGAGTTTGATATTTGAAGCTTCAACTGTGATAGATTATTGTTATAATATTGGAGCAACAAAACAATATAGAGATATTAGGAGGAATTGCGTTTGAAGGCAGCAAGTTGGGTTTAGATATCACTGTGAGAACAAATTTGGAAGTATATGACTGTGGTGTGGTTGTATATGGAAAATCACGAGCTGCTGTTGATGTGAGTGGATGCGATGGTACTTTGGTTTCTTGACATCGTTCTGAACATTTGTGCGAGCTATAATGGAGTTATGTTTTGGTTCTTGCTGAAGACAGTGTGTAGGTTCTATGTTATCTCCTCTCATTCTTGTGTCGTATGGGATATGAGTTTAATGGAATGCTCAGGTCTGAAAAACAGTGTTTATTCTTCAAGTCATATGAGCTTCTGCGCATTGGTGTAAAGTTTGGAAATTTACCTATGGTGTATACATTTGAGGCTTCAGAGATTTCAGGGAACTCTATCACTTACATTTAATAGCTGAGAAGAGACTGCAAGACAAGCACCTGACTACATCTATTGACCAACATAAAGAGATAAGTATTTTATGTTTGAATAATGATCATACATTTTATAGTTAATAATAATTCATGCAATAACATTGGGAATAGTGAATCATGTATGCTTCTAGCATTGATATTTCTCTTCGGGATAGTTTTGAACTATTATTAATCTCTCTAAATGCGTCCAGGACAGATCAAGGAGCAAAAGTATGATGAGAGATTGCATAAGGAATTCAAGGGAGGAAGAGCTTGCTGCATCCTGTGAAGAAGACACGTAGGCTGAAGAAATGAACAAACATGAAGACACAACTTGCTGCCATGGGACTGAGTTGGTGGCACATAACTGGAGACGTTTCTTTGAAGAGGAGGAATTAACATTAAGAGGGATTCTGACAATTCATCAGAGGCAACCTTGGACGAGGAGGTCAAGAGGTTGATGCAAGTACTTGGAGCTTCAGAGGGAGTCACATCATCATGAAGATCTGTTGTAATGTATATTTCTTCGTGACAGAGAAGTATGAGGTGAAAGCCCTTGTTAGTGTATATTTCTCTGTGACGGAGAAGTATGAGGTGAAAGCCCTTGTTAGTGTATATTTCTCTGTGACAGAGAAGTATGGGGTGAAAGCCCTTGTAGTGTATATTTCTTTGAGACGGAGAAATATGAGGTGCGAGCCCTTGTCCATCTCTGAGATGGAGATGTGGTTCTTTCCACACATGGGAGTAGCCATGACGGATGTCATGTTGAGAGACTCCATGACGACATCACGTTGAGAGACTCCGTGATGAACCCTTTGTACTTGTGTTTTTCCACAAATGGGAGTAGCCATGGTGGACGTCATGTTGAGAGACTCCACGACAACATCACGTTGAGAGACTCCGTGATGGACACTTGTGCATATGTTTCTTTCCACACATGGGAGTAGCCATGGTGGACGTCATGTTGAGTGACTCCATGACGATATCACGTTGAGAGACTCCGTGATGAACTTTTTCTCAAATGAGTGTAGCCATTCTGGATGTCATGTTGAGAGACTCCATGACATGGATATCTGGAAGGATACCTCCCTAGCTAAGAGGGAGTGTTGATGTTTTAGCTGCGGGAGATATCCTTCTCTCAAAATCGAAATAATAAATGATATATAAATATTATTTTAAAGGTCGACCCAAGATGAAAAGTTGCCTTAGTTCTTGAATGAGGCCGACCCTTGTGAAGAGTCGCCTTGCTTGTGAAGAGGCACCTTACTTTGTATATATGGAAGGAGATGCTCATTGATTTGATCATCAATTTTATTCAAAAGAGACATTCGCACTTATCAAGGAGTACGTTATAAGAACACTTCGTGCCATTGTTTCTGAGACTTGTTTGTTTTTTTTATTTTTTTGTGTTTATGAGGGTTTTCTGCCTTTTTTTGAATTTTTGCATATATTGAAATTAAATGAAAGATACCAAAATGAAATACAATAACATGAATGAAATGCAGCTCCTCACTTTCATATTTTCTTGATCAACTTCAATGGCAAGAATTGAATACAAGCATACCCAAAAAAAATAAGAAGTATTACAAAGGCTGATATGAAATTTCTGCGAAAAAGCACCTCATTAAGAAGTTCGATTCTCACTAGATAAGCTGCCTTTTTCCTTGAATATGCTGCGGCTGGAGTCTACAAGGTTGGGTGCCCTCTTTGGAATTTATTTAGATTTTTATATGCCCTCCTTCACCAAAATCGCCCTCTTCTCCCAAAATCACCATTTGCTGCTGCTGAAGCTTGTATAAACAGGCCGTACCTCTTAGTAAATGATGCCAACAAACAATATAAAAAATCAGAAGCACTGCTCTACAATTCTTCAAATCTCTTGTGTGATATTGCTCTCAAACCCTCTGAATAACCTCATCAATCTGCACAAATAGAACACTTGTATGATGCCCTCTTGTATGCCAAATTTAGTAGATATTTCACTACTTCAAAAGGCTGCAACAATGGAGAGTTTACTGTTCTCCAATGGCTAACTGATTCAGAAACCCTTGACTTCCTCTCTCAGACAAAAACTCATCAACACCAATGCTCAATCGAATGAATTACTTTTCATCTCCAAGGCAAATATATATCCCTTCTCAAGAAGTCGATTTTCTCCACAAAAGCTTAAATTTTAATAACATTAAAATGTTATTATTTTATACCATTAAATATTTCATCTCAACCTTGGGATTGGCGCCCTCCATTTAATTATTCAATTTGGCCCCCTTTAATGATGATTTGACCCTCAAGTTATAACATTAAGTAATAACATTAAAATATCACCTTTTAATTAATTAATGTTATTTGAGCCAAATAAACATTAATAACTCCTTTAATACATCAAATCTCATCACGCCATCTAAACTGGGAGCTAATCTGATGAATCTCGATACGACCACATGCCTTGCTAAAAATAGTGAGGGTCCCTCTCAATCCATTCCTGACTTACTATAATTAGTAAGTTGAGCACCAGAGCCCCTGTGAACGCCGAATGAAAGCCAGAGCTGCTAGTTTCTGAACAATGGAGACGATACAATCCCCAAAAGACCCCCTAACCATCCTCAATCAATACTCCTCTGTAAGATTGTTCCACCAAGATCCCATGGGTAGAACTGTGCAATGTCCCTAATATCATCAAACTGCTCCTGCAACCCTCTCCTCAGAACAACTGGCTGAACCCGCTGAGCCAACTCAAACTCGCTGTCCGGTGTTGCAAGAGTATGAGTCTCAAGAGGAAGCAATTCAAAAGACTGTCCATTTTTGCTTTCATACTTTGCACAAGGCAAACTGTCATAACCGCTGTCAAGTGCCTACACCACAGGGTTGTGCATTTGAAATAGGTCATGCACATGAGGGTCAAAAGTGAAACTGTATGCACTCCTCATTGTGTATACCTCAGAAAACTCCTTTGTGAGCCTTTTCTGAAACCCCAATGCACTGGAAGGATCCCAAACACTATAATCAGCGCTCAGCTCAAAGTCCGGGTCAAGAGTGGAATCGGCATCTAACCCGAAAAGCGGGTTATCATAAGACGATGTAACATCTGCCTCAAACAAGGGGTTGTTCACAAACTGGACAACACCACCATGCTGATCTAAAGCATACAACTTTGAACCCTTGGAGTCATCAGCTAACGCGAACTCCTCTTGAATCATCTCCTACTCTCTCTCCTTTTTCTTCTCTCTACGGAGAGAGATAGAATGCAAGCTCCCATCTGTGATTCCTCTCAACATGTGTTTCCTGCCATCAACCTCAAATGACACCTCCACCTTAGGTACGTCGAGGGTAAATACTCCCAGGTCATGGAGCCATTTCATGCCCAGAACAATATTCATCTCACCCATGTTGACTACATAGAAATCAGAATGTAACTCATAGCTATTCAACATCAGAGTGAGATTAGTAACCCGCCTGGTGCACGCGAGGGTGTATCCATCAGCCACTCAAACTCTGAATCCATCAAAGTCCTCGGCCTGGAGTCTGCATCTTGCTGCGAAACCCTCATCAATAAAATTATGTGTTGCTCCCGTATCCAGCACAACAACACAATGTGGCCTCATCCTGAACATTAGCAAAGAATGTCATAGGAGCCAAATTCCCATCCGCAGATGTCGTCACATCTTGACGATCCTCTGAAGCTGGCTGATCGGAATTTGAATCCTCATGGTATGCCCACATGATTCGATTTGCTTTGCCCTTAGGTCTCAAAGGGCAATCATGATCTGGGGTGTATGGTTCCTTACACCAAAAACATAATTTCTTTTTTCTTAGCTGCTCACATGACTCCTCAACTGCCATGGTCACTGGTTTCTTTTTCTTATCATCTGTTTGCTGAGAGTCCTCTTTGTTGGTTGAAGGAACATCCTTATGTGTATTTCTACTCTTTGGGGTAGCAAACTCCATACTTCTTGCTTTCTTCATTGCTTCCTGTAGTGTCGGTGGATCGAAAGCCTTAATCCACCCTCGCAACGGTTCCAACAACCCCTCCATGAAGAGCACAACTAGCCTCCTCTCTGAGATGTTTGTCACCATCACAGATAACCTCTGGAAGTCACTGATATAACTCTCTAGGTTGCCAATCTACCTAAGCTGTGCCAAGTCTCTGAAATAAACTTTTGGATCCTTTTTATCAAAACGTTTAACTAGTTTGTCCACGAACTCCTGATAAGAGGTGATACGATCATGCTGTAGTGTCACCATCCCGTGATACCACCAATCATGGGCTGCTCCCTCTAAGTGTAGCATGGCAAATTTGATCGCTTCTTCTTCAGACATAGGTCGGAGTGTCAAAAAGGCGTCTAACCTATGGATCCAGGATTGTGCTGTTACCTTGCCATTGCCATCAAAATAGGGTAGTGTGATCTTGCTGGCAGCGTGCTTCAAATCTCTGTTTTGGTTCCGAGGCCTATTCCCCTTTCGAGACCTGTAGTAATTTATCCTCGATTGCACAAATCGATCAAAATGCATGAGCTCGTGTGCCTCTGGTGTCAATTGCCGCCATTCATCATGGGCAGCCATAAATGCATTAGCATAGGTTGGTTCCTCAACCTCTTCAATATTCTCCTCAACTCGCTCTTCCCTCAGAAAAGTGGGTCGAGTAGGCCTATCTGCAGTGCGGGAAGGTGCTCTCTGCACTCTTTGTGACCTTGCTACACTCCTGTCATCATCTTGATCTTGAGGTTGTCTCCTGGGTAAATTCAACTGCTGAAGAGTAGCTGTGAGCTACTGTAGTACACCTGCTACCTGTTGCTGGCCAACCCGTAAATCCCTCAAGGTCTCTCTCACTTCTTTTGTCACCATCCCTATCCTCATCTCTCCTTTCATTCCTGTGTGGTCCCTCTTCTGACCTGTCATCCATATCTGTCAATGGTTCCTCTGCAAATGGGTTATCTCTTTGCCAATCTTCGTCTGATTCCCCTTTGTTGCGAGTGAAATATTTGTGGTGACTTCTCATGTACCTTCAACCCTCCAGGATGGCAGGATTAAGGCTCTGATACCAATCTAAGAACACTTCGTGCCCTTGTTTTTGAGACCTGTTTGTTTTTTTGATTTTTTTGTGTTTATGAGGGTTTTCTGCCTTTTTTTTGAATTTTTGCATATATTGAAATTAAATTAAAGATACCAAAATGAAATACAATAACATGAATGAAATGCAGCTCCTCACTTTCATATTTTATTGATCAACTTCAATGACAAGAACTAAATACAAGCATACCCAGAAAAAATAAGAAATATTACAAAGGCTGATATGAAATTTCTGCGAAAAAGCACCTCATTAAGAAGTTTGATTCTCACTAGATAAGCTGCCTTTTTCCTTGAATATGCTGCGGCTGGAGTCTACAAGGTTGGGTGCCCTCTTTGGAATTTATTCAGATTTTTATATGCCTTCCTTCACCAAAATCACCCTCTTCTCCCAAAATCACCATTTGCTGCTGCTGAAGCTTGTATAAATAGGCCGTACCTCTTAGTAAATGATGCCAACAAACAATATAAAAAATCAGAAGCACTGCTTTACAATTCTTCAAATCTCTTGTGTGATATTGCTCTCAAACCCTTTGAATAACCTCCTCAATCTGCACAAATAGAACACCTGTATGATGCTCTCTTGTATGCCAAATTCAGTAGATATTTCACTACTTCAAAAGGCTGCAACAATGGAGAGTTTACTGTTTTCCAATGGCTAACTGATTCAGAAACCCTTGGCTTCCTCTCTCAGACAAAAACTCATCAACACCAATGCTCAATCAAATGAATTACTTTTCATCTCCAAGGCAAATATATATCCCTTCTCAAGAAGTCGATTTTCTCCACAAAAGCTTAAATTTTAATAACATTAAAATGTTATTATTTTATACCATTAAATATTTCACCTCAACCTTGGGATTGGCGCCCTCCATTTAATTATTCAATTTGGCCCCCTGTAATGATGATTTGACCCTCAAGTTATAACATTAAGTAATAACATTAAAATATCACCTTTTAATTAATTAATGTTATTTGAGCCAAATAAACATTAATAACTCCTTTAATACATCAAATCTCATCACGCCATCTAAACTGGGAGCTAATTTGATGAATCTCCATACAACCTCATGCTTTACTAAAAATAGTAAGGGTCCCTC
Organism: Sequoia sempervirens; assembly: GCA_007258455.2. Lineage (NCBI taxonomy): Eukaryota > Viridiplantae > Streptophyta > Pinopsida > Cupressales > Cupressaceae > Sequoia > Sequoia sempervirens. The sequence continues at coordinate 35,148 of VDFB02108971.1, forward strand.
TCAATCCATTCCTGACTTACTATAATTAGTAAGTTGAGCACTGGAGCCCCTGTGAATGCCGAACGAAAGCTAGAGTTGCTAGTTTCTGAACAATGGAGATGATACAATTCCCAAAAGACCCCCTAACCATCCACATTAGCCTACGAGGGTCAAAATTATAGGCTAACCATCCGCAAACATGAGCGTGCTAAAAAGGGGACATTGCATTCGTGCATCTACAACAGATCATATTATTGCATAAAGCAGATCGACATTAAGGAGAGATCATATAATTGTGTATTTGCATCTAAGTGAGGTGCGATTCTTTATTGCATTATATTGGCCTTGTGTGTGGCCAAGATTGTAAGCAGATTTCTGCTCCTTTAAATTCAATATATAAGAGAGATATTTTGGCTGGGATTTTCTCCCTTGAGAAGGAGGGTTTTCCCAGGATAAATTCTGAGTTCTTTGTTCACTGTGTTGAATTTTCTGTTAATTTGCATTTCTGATTAAAACAACAACACAAGGTGCCTATATTGAAATTGATATTTAGGATCGATAGATGCCTCAAGATTGATAGGTCTCGGTGTCCTCTAGAAAGATGTATTTAAGATATATATGCCAGTAAGTAAAATGAATACGCTTATGGGGTTTTAATTTGCAATTTTATTCTACTCTTTGATTGTAACTAGAAAAGAAGTAACTTAGTGGATGAATTGCAAACTCTCAGAAAATAACTTGATTTAGTTGCATATAACTTAGAATGATAGTTTACAAGGTCCATGGGTATAGGCATAGGAATCAATGTAGTTATTTGTGCTAATATGCATACGATTATATAAATGCCACACCCGCAATCACTACAATCATCACCATAATATTATTAGGATAAACTCTTGTTCAACAAGACAATTAATAATCATGTTACAATCTGTTGAAATCTACTGTTTTTAATGCAAAACTAACAATTACACCAATGAATTGTATGGCCAGACTATGCAAACTTCCGTTTTTCCCCACTCTGCCGCTTTTTGGAGAAAAGCATGTAAGCACATGTATTGTTATTATCTTCTTTTTTCCTTAGATCAGTTGCTTTCTTACTCATGCAGACGATTCCTGTAGTACTTGTAGGGGTTCAGAATTTTCCCTTTTAATGGGTTTCCTGCGGGGTTTATGCAAGAGATGTGGGGAAATGCTAGAAGATGCCAGCAGGTGTCTGGCTAAATGTCTGTATTTGCGTATGGTTGCGAAGATGTAAGCCGGTACTTGGCAGTTGTAACAGAGATAATAATTAAAATATATCATAGTATGATATGAAAACCATATGCTTAAGTATGAATTGGAGTTCAAAAAACAAGAAAATGTGACACATTGAACCCTTAGAGGTGATTTGAAATCTCTGATGTGAATTTCTTGATTACCTTCTTTCTTATGTTTGTTGAGTTGGTGGTGCTGGTGACATGGGGTACTGCATATTCATGGCTTGTATTGCTGCTCTGTGAGCTCTAATATGTGGCTGACATGTGTTCCACTGTCAACTCAATTGGTTTTTTTGTGTAGGCCAGTTATTTCTATTATACAACTGGAATTGTTTTTCATGAAGTTGAGTTAAATATTTGTAGTGGAAAAATAGTATGCATAAACTTTGAACTATGTGTAAGGGTCATCACTAGAAAAATAATCAGATATTGAAACGTTGGTGCGTGTGTCTACGATTTTTAAATGTTTATAAGAGCTGTGTGCTCCAATGTTTTCCATGAGGTGTTTCAATGCATACAAACAGAACAGTTCATCAAACTTGGTGCACATTATGAAGGGTTAAACCCTTATAAAACTCCACCCAAGGCTTTAAAAGATGGCAACTAGTCAAGTGAAATGCGCCAAAATAGAACAGCAAAGCAGGTGCATGTATTGAGTGGTTTGTTGGTTTATTTTTAATTCCAACTGATTTCTTGAAACCATTTAAAGAGTAGCCAATTCTTATGCTCAAAGATTTCAAGTAGTTGGCCAACGAACAGGAGTTAGCTATATCATTATTCCTCTCTGCACTTTAGGTTTTGCAAGACCTAGGGGGGTAACCCTTAACAATATCAATGGATAATTACTCAATTCATATCAGGATATTGATTTAACAGAGATGTTCTCATGAAATATGCCAAGAATTGCATGGAAGTTTGTCAAAATAGGCTAAATTCTTGGAGACTTAATGCATTTACTGGCTTTGAGAACATATACAAAGCTAAAGGACAAACTAAAAACATAATTCAAAATTTCAAATAATCTTTATCATAAATGACCTTGGACTTGTAACTAGAACTCTCACTTAGATTGATGCCTTAAAACCTTGGCAACAAAGTCAAAAGATCATGCAAATGTTTTCTGAACAACAAACTGAGAACAAATTCAATGATAGCTGTAATGTCCCCTTTTGGGATTGGCCTTAAATCTTGCCCTAGAATCACAAGCTTAATGTAGTTAGGGTTATAACTTACCACTTAGATTCTTAAAGAAAGATAAACCCTGGTTTAGGTCCTATAATCATGTTAGAGATCCATCACTCAAGTAGCCTGACAATTGGTACTCCATATTGAACCTTACAATAAAACATGAGTAACTCTATTTTAAATGATATTTTTGTCCTTAGCAACTTCATAATGAACTAACTAGTCGCACTTTGTGTTTGCTCAAATATGGATCATACGAAATGAGGATGATGATAGGTGGTCTTAGTCCCTCCCCTCTTCATGTGGCGCATGCCATTCATATGACCTGGTGAGACTCTTAACCTCCTTGTCAACATCCGTGTTCCATCTACCATAATCGACCTTTCTCCCTTGTTACACCATGGTAGGAAGGTAGGATTACAATGGTTAATCCCATGATTGAACTAGACCCAGAGGCAACACCCTTTGATCCCAAAGGTAGAACCCCTCTGGCCCTCGTGGGCTCATTACGTCCCACCCTTGGGTGGCGTATCTAGTGGAGATCAACCTAGACCCAAGGGCAGTACCCTCAGATATCCCAGGAGGCAAGTACCCCCTTGGCCCTCGTGGGCTCATTACGTTCCACCCCCGGGTGGCGTATCTAGGAGACTCCGTTGCATGAATTCCCCTTTGAAATCCTTCTTACCCATCATGGTGGAACATGGACATCATAATACAAACAATCTACTAACTACAGAAACACATATGAACGATATACAAACATATAAATTTCTGAACCTATCATAAGTAGAAATAATAATAAACCATAATAAACAATAAATAATAATAAACAATAATGAACAATAATAAACAATAATGAGCAATAATAGACATCCCTACTGATTCTACTTGTAGTCGGTAACATCCCTAGTGATTCTACTTGTAGTTGGTACTAGAATGTAACAGCATGTAACATAATATTATAAGTACCAACACAATGTCTCCGGACTATACTGACTCAAGTACAAATAGCCGCTGTCGGTGGTTGAGGAACCAACTGTCACGACTCTTCATGACAACAACTAATCACTAGTCAGGAATTAATCTTCCCGAAACATGTACAAAAGTATATGAAATATTATAAACTAACTATAGTCTTATTTAAATATAATTAACTGTGGCCGACTATGACCTACTACGACCGAGGCCCGACTATGATCAACTACACTACTCCATAGGTTTCTGAATATATTATAATGGAGACAAACAGTAATAGACACATCTATTTATCCTACTCTATAAATTCTGAACATATTATAATTGTAAACAAACAATAATAAATGCGTATCCTTTAACCTACTTTATGCCTTTAGCAGATCACAATTCATAAGATTAGAGAATTCACCCGAAGGTGTGCAGCCTGTATTTAATTCCTTATATTCCTCTCCTCTGCCCATGCCTTTAGACCTTGCATCGACCTCCCTTATATGGCCGATCAAGAGTCTTTATCTTGGACGTGTCTTTTCATACGTAGCTTTCTTTGTTTTGGGATCGCTTCATAGTATGGGTTGGCTCCTTTGACCGATTTCTTAATAGTGTTGACTGCTGTTATGTATGAGCTGCTTAGTAATCGGCTGGATGTTATTTATCTTTCTTTTATTTAGCATAATTTATATGTTATATTTTGTATTTTATTTATCTCTTCTTTCTTATTTTATATGTTATTTATTCTCTTTTATGGTTTATGAAATTATATCTGCTAGTTTAAAATATAGATTATTATTTTATGATGTTTATAAATTGCACATATTATAATCAAACTCTCTGTTACAATATCGGTTATTCTATAATATAATTATAATACTTATTTATGATAATGGCCGAATTGTTAATATTATAATTATAATATTATCTTATGATAATTATAATTATATTTAAATTGCAATTACACATATTTAGATTTTGATTGTATTTTGATACATTTGGTGTTACCATTTCGGGGGACATGACAAAAGCCTACACATTACTGCCTTACAATAGTGTTATCTGAATTTAGATTCATATCCAATTCTTCTTAACAATTCAGATATAGCAATTTGATCCATTACTTTAATAGAAGCTATACAAGAAACATTCATTTGCATCATAATGCAGAGATGAACATCAAAAGATCCTTGGTCAATTTAATTCATAAGAGGAACAAAATGTACATTGGACACAATTGCTTTTGAATCTTTCACAATGTATTCAAATCCTTTTGAAAGTGTATATTGCTATGTAGAAACTTTACATTTGCATTCACTCTCCTTCCCTGAAAATCTTAGACAAGACTAGAACAGACCAAGACAAAACTCTCTACTTACAAAAATAACCAAGATCCTTTCAAAGATCCTTTCAAAATGGTTCAAAATTCCCATTTATAGAGACAAGGGAGCAACAAGCTTAAGGCCATGGACAGATGCCACATTTTCATTTGACAACTTGTCCAAAGGATCAAAACAAAATTGGTACAACTGCTTTGCAAAAGACAAAAGGGGCAACGCTAGAAGACAAAATAGTTGTCGAAGCCATCATAGAAGATATTCCTTTGATTTGCATGATGAGATGAAATGGGCCGGGGGTGCATGATTTGTCAGTTGTACTTCTCCACCCATGCTGCAAATGTATTTTGTGAAGGCCAAGGAGATGCTAGAATTCTTTTGGCATGATTCAAATTAGAAGAATATTCTTCCTTAGTCCATTTCTTTGCAGCTTCAGAAAATTTTATCAGAATTATTTCTAACTTTATCAAATTATCCATAGCAGCATTGCATTTATCCATATCCATATTATCTACAAAATAAGAACTCATGATGGGAGATAAGATACTGCTGAGCTCAGCCCTCCATACCTTAGAAGCCTTTACCACTCCATCACTAGACAAAATTTTAGGCATAATGCCACACTCAAGGTCCTCAAAAAACTCTAAGGATTGCTCCATAGCAAGCTGATATGCCGTCCTCAATACCATCTGAATTTTCCAAAATAACACATAATTCGATAGGAGTATCAATATCAAAATTTGCCCTCTCAATCATCTTTTCAATTAACTGCTTCCTTGGGCTCCAAATATCTTGGATGCTCTTGAGCCGAGTCTTTATTGGGACATGAATGGCATGAGCAGCAACAATTGCATTGTAATTCCAACTCCGAGTATTTTCCAAGTGGCCTAAAATGCAAGATAGCCTATGACCAAATAGGCTATCAACAATCTTTGAAAATCTTTCTTTCCTTCCCACCCTTGGTCTTTTTTCCTAGCTTCCCTGCTCTCAGTGAGCTCTTTCTTCAATCTGCTAACCTCCAAGGTGAGGGTTGTCTTCTCTTGGCTTTCTTTATCTCCCACCATAGGTTCAGGAGGTGGAAGCAGTCCTGTGACAACATTAACTTGTTCCTAAAGCTTTAGATTTAAAGCATTTACCTTTGCAAGGTCTGCTTCCAACTTTCTTACAGCTGCTTCAGTGAACGTGGCTGTATTCATAGTGAATGTTGCTGCTTGTAGGGCACTGGTATCCCCCAATCTTTTGACAATCAAGTTGCCAGTCAATTCGTTTGTATCATTTATTACTTGGGGTTTGTTGGTCTTGGGGAAAATAGACCAAATAGCTAAGGTTTCATGCCTTGGATTGAAATCTGACCCAAAATACAATGCATCTGCTTGCTCCTTAGATGACAATACATGGTCATCTCCCTCTTGTCTCTTGATGGTCTCAAATGCAATTGCAGATGATATATCCTATCCTTGTAACAACAGACACCCACTTTTTCTAACAGTTTCCCTTCCTTTTTCTGGGGTCATTTTTTGCAGGTCAACATTGACCTCAGCCCATATCTCCGATACGATCTCATCTTTATTCTCTTTTGTAATTCTTATTTTAGCTTCCTCCATTCTTTTCCTGAAAGCTTCACCCTTATTCTTTAGGAGGAAATCCTTTAACTCCTTGGTGGTGATGAATTGATCATTTGACATGAACTCAGTCCATGCTAAGGATTTGACATCATCCACCACTTGCCCACCAATTTCAAAATTTATCAACATTCTATCATTGGAGGGTCTTTCAACCATGACCCTAGATGGAGGCTGCATCACCTATCTCGTGTCTGAATCAGCTGGAAAGTCATAAGGATCCAGAGGGTACTCTACTAGAGATTCTATCATAGGAGCAATTTGCTGCAATGTTGTCACCTGTTGAGGGCTTGTGCTCTTCCATTGGTGAGGATGGACCAAGTCTATCTATTTGGGATAGAGTCAAAGGTACATTAGCCAATTGATAAACACACACTTATACTGAGAGAGCGGGGGAGGGGGGGGGGGACGGCGTGAATCACTATAAACAAACTTTTCCCAATTTAAAACTTCAATCAATCAACAACAGCCATGCAAGATCTAATAATTTAGAACAGAATAAGAACACCAAATTTATGTGGAAACCCTTGTGGGAGAAAACCATGACAAAATAATGCAATATATATATATATTGCATTATTTTGTTGTGGTTATATATATATATATATAACCTACAGGAGACACCAAACCCCTCTTATACAATTTATGAGCACCAACCCACTGGAGACACCAATCCCCACAACTGAGCACCAACTCAGTAAGAGACACCAATCTCTTCTAAATTGGAAGGCACCAACCTCTCCAATGACTGCTCTAAATCTGCACTTAAAGTGTGACCTTGATCACACATTTGGCTGACACTTAGCAAATTATGCTTTAGTCATTCGACATATAAAACATTTTTCTGTCTTTGTTCGTCCATTATCTAGACTGAGCTTCCCTGTTCTTGCAATCTTAACCATTGTGTTGCCCCTGAATATTACAGTTCTGCCATTTGTCTTCTTTAGATAGAGAAATTTGCTTTTATCCCCTTTAGATAGAGAAATTTGCTTTTATCCCCGCTCATGTGACTTGAGCAGCCACTATCAATATACCATTGATCTCTCTCATTTTGTATATGAAGCACAATTTGAACAAGCATGGATCTCTCCTTTTCTTCCCTCTTCTTCTGTTTCCTCACTTTCATATTTCCTTCATTTGGCTTGGCAAAGACATCCTCTTTCTGATTTGGCTTTGGTGCCTCTACAAAGACAATTCTACAAAAACATGCTGTATGCCCGAAATTATTGCACTTATAGCATTCAACATTGAAGTTCAGGGGAACAAATGAATTGTAATTCCTATTCTCAAATCCATAAGAATTCTTATTTCACCTGTTATTCTTATTATAACTCCTATAGTTTATTGCCTTGTGACCAAATTTATTGCATGAATATCAATAGCCAAAAAATGAATGATAGAACCTATTTGTGGGAGGTTGTCTTGGAGGAATAGGCTTCTTGATTATGTCCTTTTTCTCATTTGGCATAGTATCTAACTTTTGGCGATTCTGGCTTTCCTCCTTGCTACATTCTTCTTTACTAGAAATTTTGACTACATTAGCATAGCTTTTTGGTTTTGATTCTTTTGAAGTTTTGATTTTACTTTCCTCATTATGTGCCTCGCTAGTTGCTTTGGTTTCTTCATAACCGAGTCTTGTCTTTAGCATTGGTGATCTCTGTTCACTTAGGATATTGTCCAAGATCTTAGTGCTTTTCTCAAACTTAATGCTTCTATTTAACTTGTCAATAGTTTTCTCCAATTCCTTCCTTAGAGCGACAATTTCGGATTCAAGTTTCTCACATTCCTTTTCTTTTTCTTTAAAATGAGTTTTTGTCACACCCTCTATCCTTTTGCTTTTCTCTAATTGGATTTTTATATTTGAGATCATTTGTTCTACCTCTTCAAAGTTTTTCCTTTCTTCTTCAAACTGTAACTTTTTCCTTTGATTTTTCTTTCTCAATCTCTCAATTTCTCCTATGGCAAAAATCAGTTCTTCTTCCAGATTTTCTGCGCTATAACCTTCAGTGTTTACTTCCTCCTTTATTTGATTCTTATTTTCTCTTTTATCAATGTTCTCCTTGTTCTCTACTTCTAATGCCATAAAGAGTGTTTCCTCTCTACAACTTTCTGCATCAGTGTCACTGGATGAACCAACATCCCTATAGGAGTACAAGCTTTTCTTGAAATTCTCCTTTTTGTTTTTGCGACGTTGATTCTTTTTGCTTCCTTTCTCAAACTGATAATCTTCTTCCTCTTCGCTATCACTGTTCTTTGAATAGGGGCATTTATTTGCAAAATGTCCAATCTTACCACAACTGAAACACTTGAAAGGTAACTTACCCTTGTATTTTCTGGACCCCTTCTTTAGCTTCCTTACAAAGTTTGCTTCTTCATCTTCTATCTCACTATTTGATTTCTCGCTAAACTCAACTTCTTTTCCTTTCGACTTCTTCATAGCTTTGAAAGCAGCTTCTTTCTTTGATGGCATCTCCCTTTTCGTCCTCATTTCATAGGCAATGAGAATTCCATGTTATTCATCCATCGTTAGAGTATCTAGGTCCTTCATATCTTCAATTGCAGACATCTTGGCATCGAATCTTAGTGGTAAAGATCTTAAAACTTTCTGTACTATGATTGAAGCTTTTATCTCCTCACCGAGCCCCCTGATTGTATTGACAATCTCATCCACACACAGAAAGAAGGTGGAGACATTTTCTTCCTCTTTCATTCTAAGACTTTCAAAGTCACTTCAATGAGTTTGCAACTTGGCTCTTTTGACTTTGTCATCACCTTCATAGGTATTCTTTAATTTATCCCATGTCTTTTGCTGACTTGCAATGCATGACCTTCACAAATTTTGATTCCGATAATCCACATGGAATTGCATTCTTTGCCTTTGCATTATATTCATTGGTCCTTTTTCTTTCGTGATTTGTTGGGGGAGTTGCAGGAGGTGTATAGCCATTCACCACAGATTGCCAAATATCATACCCAAAGCATTCAAATAGGTTTCCATCCTAATGCTCCAAAAAACATAGTTCGTTCTGTCAAACAATGGTGCTTTGTTTGAGAAGAAACCATATCCTTCTTGTCCCACCATGTGTGCTCCTTTTGGATCTACCTTTAAGTGGTTAAACTGTCTTCAAAGGAACCCGCTATGATACCAATTGATGAACACACACTTATACTGAGAGGGGGGAGGGGGGTGTGAATTAGTATAAGCAAACTTTTCCCAATTTTAAACTTTAATCAATCAACAACAACAACCATGCAAAATCTAATAATTTAGAACACAATAAGAAGAAAACCCTTACGGGAGAAAAGCACAGCAAAACAATGCAATATATATATATAGCACCAACCTACAGGAGACACCAATCCTTTCTTATACAATTTGTGAGCACCAGCCCACTGGAGAAACCAATCCCCACAATTGAGCACCAACTCAGTAAGAGACATCAATCTCTTCTAAATTGGAAGGCACCAACCTCTCCAATGACTGCCCTAAATCTGCACTTATGTCTGCTC